>BSBK01007835.1:5000-41333 GCA_027943335.1 Chamaecyparis obtusa | reverse complement strand
AATGTATTATGTAGTGTGAATAGTGATTCATTTTTAAAAAAATTCTTGTATATGAAAATATTTTAACTTGATAAGAAAATTCGTATACATTATTTATTATAATTTTTAAAATAATATTAAAAATAGCATATACAAAAAAATAATCTAGAAGGAAACAAAATTGACAAAATAAAAGATAAAGATCAAGGGAAATATGTTCTTCAGCAACTTGGTCCAGGCACTAGAACTTTAGCGAACACTAGAATGAAGACGATAGCTCAAGATAATGAGATTGCCAACCTGATGGAGTCCATCAAGAACATGCAGAATCAGATGGAGGAATGTGAGGAATTCCTTAAAATGATGAAGTAATCCTGTTGTTTGTTGTTTTTTCGCCTTGTGTTGCTGGGATTTTTTGCCTTGTTTTTTGATCTTTTTGGTGATAGTGCTTAATGCCTTTTCTGGGATATGTCCCTCTCAGTTTCTATCCTTAGATGGGATAGATTATTGTCTTTAAGTTCTTCTACGCTTATCTTATCTTTTCCTTGTTAAAGCATTTCGAGGTCCCTTCAAAACCTACAGTTACTTTAATAAAAAACATATACAAAATATTTGTATGCATTATCAATAAATAAATAGTTCAAGTTGAAAGAATATTTTGAGTAAATTATCATAATATTGAGAAATAATATAAAAATAAGAATTTTTTTTATAAAAATTAGTTTTTCTTCTTTTCACATTAACAAGGTTTTCCTTCTTAGAAATGAGAAACAAAATATTCCAGCATTAAATGTAATGACCAATCTATTTAGACAAACATGTGAGACATATTTTGACGTTATAATAACAAATAATATTGTAATTATAGTTTATAAAAGTTTTTTAAATAAAGGAAAACTGGGTTTATAGGTGCTAGAAACCCAAGTCACAAATACACTAGAATAAAAAAATACTTAGAGACAGTCATCAACCAAGGACTAACCAAATGCTAAACAAATGCTAATCAAAAAGACCAAAAAAGGGGGAATAGAGCCCCAACACAACTTACAAAATCTTAACTTGATTTGTATTCTTATGGATAAATTCCTCATTTATACTCCTAACCTCATTCACAATACTATCAACTAGGGTAACACCCTTATCCTTTATCCTTAATCTGGTAGTAGACCTAGGCAAAGTTCCCTTGTTCATCTTCTCGTTGATAGCATCAACATCCCCAACTGACCCCATATCCTTGCACAATGAGATTTTTTGGCCAACTTGATACTAACTAAAGGAAAAGTAGGAAACCCTTTATCAAGGGCCTATAGTGCCTCCACCTGATTATTTAATTTCTTCAAATTTTAAGTAGAATTGTCAATAATAGTCTTACTCATAGCTACCACCACCTTAATTGTTTCCTAGAATTTATTAAAGGTGTCATCAAGTCTATTAATATACTTCTCATGGTCTTCCTTTAGATCAATGATACCTTTGGAAAGGGTTTGGGTACTAACCATGATGTTATCTAGCTTCTGACTAGGAGGGGAGGCTCTATCTTTTAAACCATTGATTTCTTCTACAATCCATGAAAATACAACATTCTGATTCTCCATAAAAAATTTAACATACCTAACAATGTTCATATATCATGAAACAGAGGACCCCTTCTCAATTGGGGAATCTTCCCCATCTCAACAGGGATATCCACATGGATTATCACTTCCAAGTCATTATTCATACTCTGTAATAGATAGTCAGGGGACATGGGGGAAATGTAGAAAGTATTCTTGGGTTTTTTCAACCAACAGAGGTTTCTCTTAACCTCCATTATGAGAAATCCAGAGGGAAACTGGTTATCCTTTGATTTACCTAAAACTAAAACTCTAAGTTTATCATTGACTTTTTCAATGAGAGCTAGGGTCCAGGGAATCCAAAACCATTTTATTCAAAGACACATACTCTAACACCTTATCATAAAAGACAATCACTCTTTTATGAGAAGAGAAGTATTCATGGGTCATTTTCTTTTGATCAAATGAAAAATCTTGTCTTGATCTGAATCAAACTCATCTTAGTCTGAGGAGCAGCCCTCACCATAATCGACTCTTACCTTTATTTGAAACTCAATTCCCATTTTAGGGGGTAGATTCCTCTTAATGTCTAGAGCTCTAGCTTATTCCATTATGAGAAGAATTAAACCTTCATGAAAGATAGGAGAAGAAGGGATTTTTTCATGGGAAAAAAAATATTATTCAAGGATGTCAATAAATAAAATTGTAATGTAATGCATTTGTTATGACAAAAGTGATTAAGGATAACAAAGTGCTAAGTGGAAATACTGCTAAATTTATCATCTAGGGTCAAGTATCACATAATTATCTCTACAACATCCACCCATAGGAACTTTAGAGAATCTTTTTCCAAACCCCCATCATATTTTTTAACACCTTCTCTCTTTCTCCTAGAAGGAAGAAGACATCCACAACATCACTAGCACTCTTCTTGTGATGGTATAACTTTCTCCCTTCACCTAGGGTGCAAGACACCTTAGCAATCAAATCTTCATTGATTTCCAATTCCAATCCATAAACTCTCATATGCCTTCATCTCTCATCCCTCAACAAAATGTTTTGTACCCTGAATATCTTTCTTATGGAATTTTCCCATATAAGCATTTCGGCCCCTCACCAGAAGCTCCAATTAGACCACTTCCATCTTCTGTAAATTATCATAAATAATGAGATCTAGCTTGCTACGATCCCCCCCATTTTTTCTGCACAAAATTGATCATCAAAACTCCAAAAAATAGGGCCAAAATAATGAAACCCAAACTTAACACCACCACAAGCTTCAGCTGATTCAACATTAATGAGGCCCTAATCAAGACACCCTTTCACATTTATATCACCATCAATATTGAGATAAAGTTGATTTTAACATGTCTCAACATCATTTCAATTAGCATTTATATATGTATTGGATATTATTATTAATACCCCAAATCACCATGTGTTGATACCCTACTTCCAAGTTTGCCAACCTATTTTCCACAAAGTTGGCTTCCCAGAAGATATGACAAATTTTATAATCCTCAAACCTCCTTAACATAATCTTGCAATCATTTATAATTAATTTAATTGACAAACTTGGAGGGGTTTTACGAATTAAACAGTTAATAATATCGAGGAAACCACTTTCAAACAAAACTTTTTCCATCCCTCAATCCTTAGCCATTTTAGTTCTAATGTAGGCCACATAAGCCCTAGCAAATTTTCTATATTTTTCAAGTTTTAACATAATTGTCTACACCAAATATTTTCACAATTATAATTGATAGACTTAATCATTGCACTTTTTCTATTTTACAAATTTCAAAAATTTGATAGTAGGACAAAATTTCAATATTCATAATTATTTTACACATTAAATATACTCGACTACTTCTTTAATGTGAACTTATCTACTTTTAATTATATATATCAACATGGAAACACAATATAATGATGAAAATTTTAAATTAATAATCAATTAGATTTGTTTCTTTAACATTATCATGAGTAAAATAACATCTGACAACAAGCAACTTATCGGAACATATACTCTACATTTTCAAACAAAACTTAATACAATACAAAGGTAATGTTTGTAGTGAAAAATATAAAACTTAAATCATGGGTTTGTTTATTATCATTATTATATTGTTACGTGTAATTATTGTACCCTTTTAAAGTGTGGACAGGATTCGATAGAGATATAGATACCACTAACGATACGAAATAAGACATAGCAAGCAATCTTATTAAACACACAATACAAAAAACTACGAACAAAGATTCGTTACAGAAGGTCCTCCCATGTCCTTTCCTCTTTGTTTTATTCCCCACACAACACAATCATGATTCTACGCAAACTTGGCCTTTATTAAGTCTACAAGCTTTTGGCTGATGCGGAAAGCCTTGCTCAATACGGAATCCGGGATAGGCGGCTTCGCTGCAAAGAGAGAATTGGCAATTGTCTGAACTCCGGGAAACTGGCTGCTCAATCCAGCTATGGCAACTGCGTTTTCTTTCCCCACGTTCTTTTGGAAATACACCAGCCCCTTTGGAAACAAGAATACATCTCCCTTCTCCAACGTTTTGTTGAAAATCTTATTAGTGGTATCAATAAATCCAACAAAAAGCGTACCTTCCATTAGAAAAAGCACTTCAGTGGCTCTTGGGTGCGTGTGGGGAGGATTTATTCCTTCCACTGCGTAATCAATGCGGACGAAGGATATACCCAACGTATTGAGCCCTGGTATCTGCATAACGTTTGCCCCTGTCACATTGGACCCCACAGCATTGGTTGTATTGCCTGGTTTCTTAAGCCCGGCGAAGAAGAAGTCGTCTCCTGAAACGTTTTTTTGGGTCTTTGCACACGAACCCATTCACCAAAACTGTTCAAAAGTTCTGTTAGCAAGTCGAATTATAAGGACATCATATGACAGCACTATATGAAATAATATACTCACTTTTGCTTGCTTTCTCTGCAACACAGAAATCTTGCAAGGGATAGGGATCATATGCCATGACATTGTGGGTGTTACAGCATACAAGCTGATAAAGTCCCAGCGTGAAGTAAATCATGCCATTAGCCATTATAATGGAAACAGAAAGATAAGTAAACAGAACAGGAGAGGAGAATAATATGTTCTTCAATGTTTTATTACAAGCCTCTTACATGCTTTATATACCCAAATTTTTAAGCACACTGCAAGGAATAGTTCATATTCGCTTCGTATATTCTAGCTCGCCTTGTAATATAATAAAATTTCTCGAGAGTTGTTGCTCTTTCTTAGTCCAATGTAGTCTTAGCTGGAGTGATTAAGTAGGGCTTCCAGCTATACTGAAACTTCTCTTATAATAAAATTGGTTGGACACATGATTTGACTATTAAAAATCGATAAAGACTAGTTCAAAATATGAATTTCTTCTGATATGGAAGAAAATAATAATGATAATATATTTTGGTCTGAGATATAAAAATTGCTTATGCTTATCCAAAAATGGGCCACCATGATGTTTTTTAAGAGAATAGCAGGGGTCCATTACCCACTCCATTTTTAAGTTGATATAGCAATCTGGCAAAAGATGTTTTCTCTACTCTTTTAGAGTTTTTTGAATGCCTTATATTCCCCGCCGTCTAATAATGTGGATTGTTCGTTTTCTTGGAAGAATTCGGTTTTTTAAGGTCGATATAAAGAGATAAATATAATCGACTGCATCAGCATTCAATTTTGTCTTATACTTGATGAAAACTGTTTACATTGTTTCCTTACGTAGAGGTTTGTATTTGAACAAATTACATACATATCTGGGTAATAAGAAATCAATTTATGATTATTTAACGTATTTCTTACTTTTAGAATTTGAAATAGGTACTCACAGTTTGATATCAATTATTTAATTTTGGTGGGAAAGTTACATATTTCAAGTCTCTTTTAATTTTGCCAATGATTATTTCAGCATCTTTAGCATCCATATTTTTTCTTAATTCTTCATCATTCCCCGTTGATGATACTTTTCTTTGTACTAGATAATTGTCCAATCTATCAGGGTCTTTTGACATTTAAGATATTTTTTTTTGCCATTCAATAGTGTAGATTTGTTTTTTATTAGAAGAAATGGAATTTTTTAGATAAATATATGGTGGAATGTTTCAAAAATTAAAATTGTATTTTATATCTTGAAAATTATTTTCAATTGTTTGTTATATAATTGTCTTTGTTCTAACAAAATACATTTTAAAAATATATTTGATACACAGATAATATAATCTCTAATAACAATATCTAATAATTTTTGTTCGCGGAAACAAGTAAAATATTTATTGATCAAAATAATACGAAGAAGTTCCAAAAATGATTCCTAATAGCTCCTACTTGCCATTGATTTAAAATTTCACATTCATGCCCCTCCATATGACTTAGTCCCTTACTGTGGATCAATGTCTATTAGATCTAGTGGTGGATCTATCTTCTTATGTCGCTGGTTCTTTGAAACCTATATTTGGCAATGCAATGCTTTAGCTGGGGCCCCAACTATGGAGCCTCCTAAACTGAATGTTTTGTCTTTGGGTTTCTCTTAATCTACTTCTTCTCTGGCTATGGTCAGAACCTCCTTCCTTGAGAGGAATGGTGGATGTGTTGGATACATAGATCCCCCTACTTTCTCTAGCACTGGACATCTAGTATCTTATGCATTTGTTATAGATATTGAAATAGTGAAGACCAATAGACATGCCTGCAGGTTGTTCAGTTCCTTTTGGAGTTGTATCTATTTAATCCTTTGTTTCCATCTATTATCTATGTGAAAAACTAAGTGATAATAATAAATAGATTTCCCCTGTTAAAGTGGATATAGTCAAATTGATGAACCACTATAAATTGGTGTGTTTATTGTGTGTGTTTGGTTTGTTTTGAATATTGTTCAGTTCTGTCAAATTAGTTTATTTTTTAGAACTTTAATTTTACAATTGGTACCAAAGAGGGTTTGTCCAGCTGATTGGAAATTGGGTTAAATTTCCAAAGACATGGAAGAATTAAAAGTGGAGAAATTCTCAAGAAAAAATTTCAGCTTGTGGAAGGTACAAATGGAATCATTGTTGATTAAGAAAGACCTTGTGCTTGCTTTAGAAGGGAAGATGAAGAAACCATCTATGATTTCAGTTGAAGATTGGAATACCTTTCACAAAAAGGCAAGAGACAAAATCTTCCTTTCGTTGTCTGGTAATGTCTTGTTCAATATCATTAATTCTCCAACTACAAAGGAAGTATGGATAAATTAGCGAATGCGTATGCGATGGCTTCAGCTGCAAACAAATTTTTTATCATGAAAAAACTTTACAAACTCAAAATGAAGGAAGGTAAAACCATGACGAATCACCTCAATGAATTCAACAACTTAATCAGCCAAGCAAATTTAGTTGACATAACGCAAGATGACAAGAAAAAATCTATCCTAATTTTATGTTATCTACCAAATAGGTTGGATGGTGTTGTTATAGCCATAAGCACTATGACTTCAAGCTCTAAAAATTTGGTTTTTGATGAAGTGTCAGCCACACTTCTTAATGAAGACATGAGAAAGAAGAATGATGAACCTTTATTCAAGGAATCTTTGAAGGTAGTAAGTATCAAGAATAGAGGAAGGAGTCAAAATAGGGATAGTAATAATCACCATAGGATATCAAAATCCGTAAAAAGATTGAAGTCAAGAGGGTATAATGGTGATTGTTGGTTTTGTGGTTAAGTTGGCCATGTAAAGAAACATTGTAGAAATTACAAAAAGGCTCAAGAGAGAGTATGAGATAGGGATGCAAACCTGGCTTATGACAGTGCAGATGGTGCTTTGATTTTGTCAAAAAGTGAAACTACTTCAACTTCATGGGTATTGGCTTCTGGTGCATCATTTCATGTCTCCTCATGCATGGACCTCTTCTCAAATTACCAAGAAGGTAAATTTGGAAAATTTTATTTAGGGGATAATAAAGCTTGTGATATTATTGGGAAAGGGGATATTTTGTTATGTTTCAAAGGAGTTAAATGGAAGCTCAGACATGTTTGTTATGTTCCTCAATTGAAAATAAATTTCATTTTCGTAAGTCAACTCTACTCTCAAGTTTTTCTTACCTCTATAATGGATACATATAAAGTCATGAAAGGTTCTATGGTTATTGTAAATGTCAATAAAGCTAGTAGTCTTTATATAGTAGAAACTATAGGTGAAGTGGGAGCTAGCATGACAGTTGAGGATAACAATTTAGAGCTTTGGCATCAAAGGCTTGGTCACATGAGAGAGAAGGGTCTCGATATTATGCACAAGTGGGAACAACTACTAGCTCTCAAATCCCTTGATTTACCATTCTGCAACCATTGTCTTTATCACAAGAAAAAGTGAGTGGGTCTTCTGAAAATGGGACATGAGAAGAAGGATACAACATTAGAACTTGTCTACTCTGATGTTTTCCGACTGACTGAGGTAATCTCTATTGGTGGAGCTAATTATTTCATTACTTTTTTTATGATTGTACACAGAAAGTATGGATATTTATGCTTCATAAGAAGTCTTATGTATTTAGTAAGTTTAAAATTTTCACAGCTTCCATTGAAAATTAGATTGGGCATAACATAAAATATTTACAAATTTATAATGGCAGTAAATTTTGTTCATTATAATTTGATTCTTTTTCTGCTAATAATGATATTCGTTAGATAAAAGATGTTCCATTTATACCTCAACAAAATGGAGCAGTTGAGAGGATGAATAGAACAATTTTGGAAAGGCTAGATGCATGCTTTCAAATGTAGGTTTGGGAAAGGAATTTCAAGTGGAAGCATGCAATACAGTTTTCTACTTGATCAATCAAAGCCCTTCATCTTGGTAGGATTTTGTTATTCTAGAAGAGGAATGGCCTAGAAGAAGGATTTCCTACTCACACATCTGGGTATTTAGATGTGAAGCATATGCACATATTCACAAAGAAAAGAGGAGTAAATGAGATACCAAATCTCAATGATGTATCTTTGTTGGGTATGGAGAAGATCAATATGGTTTTTGATTATGGGATCATGTCAACCAAATGATCATTTGCCATAGAGATGTCATCTTCAATGAGAATATGTTTCTAGGCTCACCCAAATAAGAAGAACATAATAAAGAATACATAACTTTAATTATAAAAATTTGTAAATAACGGTTCCTCTGATTTACTTTCACAGCTTTCTCTGAATACATGAGGTTATCAATTTGTTTCAATACCTCCAGTGACACATTTTGGACATACCCTTATTTTTTCATAATCCTTATTTCAGACTAACTCTACCAGAAGTAGTTGTGGTATTGGACCTTCAAAAACACTTTCCCCACATAATGAGTTGTCCCCTATTCCTAGCTTGAGTACAAATATTTTAGATTACAATGACAGTCATTATTGTCAATCACCTAACATGTCCATAAAATCTCCCTCACATGGTCATACACACAATAACAACCATTTTTCATTGGCAAAGGAGTCAACTGCATCCTACCATTCTTCCATGACTGCTATGTTGGGTGGTCACAACCCTTCCTCACTACAAGGCATTGAAGATCAACACTATTTTGGCTTTCCTCATCGATAGTAGGTAGGTGATCATTAGGGGATGTTTCTATCTGCTGCAGTGGATTTGCAACACTGTTTTAATCATGATGAAACAAAACATGAATATGCTTCAATTTTTTAGGAAGCTTGATGAATACACAAGTTGATCACCATGAATATTTTAATCAACAATCAAATTTTGAGGGTGAGTGTGCCAACCTCCAAATCAAGAAGAGTAAACATGTAAATTTTCCAACAAAGGAGCACATTGTTGTTCCATTAAGTAGGTCTACAAGAGAAGTAAAATCCTTGCTAAATTCTTTGATTATGAACTTCTACTTGTAGGAGAGGTAAAAACTATAGTACATATTTTAGATCAGATGGAGCCAACAAATTATGAGGCTTCTTATCAAGCACTGATTGTATAAATTCGCATGAGGCAATGTGTGAGGAGATAGATTCATTATTGAAGAATCAGACTTGGGATTTGGTCTCATTACCTCTAAATAGAGAAATACTACACAATAAATGTTAGAATAAATGAGAGGGGGGGTGAATCAGTTAGATCAGTTATCCTACAGTCCCAAATACAAAGATGTACCTTATAAAACAATTCCAACAAATTATGCAACTCAGTAACATAAAATATCAATCAGTCTATCCAGTATACCAATTACCAGTAATTATCCAAATGTGATTACCAACTAAATCAATTATACAGTATGTAAAGTATGATATCAAAATAATCATCACAAATAAAACATAACACAATGATTTAACGTTGAAACCTTGTTAAGGAAAAAACAACCTGGGACTGGTAAACCAAAATAATTCACTCTTCTGAAGTGAGCTCGGTGAAGAGCCAACCTTGTTAAAGGTTACAATACACATTGTTAGGTGTGACCTGGTTAGATGATTTATCACTAACAATTAACTTTTGACCACCATTCACTATGTGGTCAACAAGATAACAATGTAAATTCTTTGAATGACATAGAGAAGAATATATGATAGTTAAGTCCACTCGGTTCAGATATTTTCTGAATCAATGGTTAAACTGATATAGTAATGATTTGATTTAAATACAACTCAATTGCAAATATTCAGATCTATGCTAAGCCCATAAAAAATCCCCTAATCATTAATCAATTCACTTCCTCAATATTCTTCAACTTAGTTTCACTCGATAAATGGTTCTCTGACACTCGGTAAACTCTCCAGCCTCAGTTATTTCACTAACCAGTCTGATCAGGCATATGTGAATAAATTCTTCATGTAAAATCTCTGCAGTCTTCTTCTTTCCACATTTTTTAATAATGATACACATATCTCTTATATAGACAATTAAATCATTTTCATATCAAGCATTAGATTTTTCTGCTTAATCTCCTTTATCGATTTTGCCTCTTAAACCTTCCTCAATAGATGTGTCATTAACATGTTTCAATCTCATCCTTTAGATCTTCTCTAAATTTTGTGAGCTGTGGATCTCATAACAAACTTCATCCTTAATCCTGAAGTCATAACAATTTCTAGCTCATCAAATTTAGTCAGCTATTATTAGCATTTAATATTTTCATCCATAATCGGTTAATATAGAAATGCATCTGCAATTTTTAGTTGAACTCGCTCGGTTAATACTATCAGTCGTTATACACTGCACTAGCTCGATGTATATAGAAATCTTCAATCACCGAACACATTAACATGTTCAATTTCAAATCTCTTCTTCATAGTAGATTAATGTAACATGCTCAAGTCAACAATACAAAGCCATAGACTTGTCAATATGTTACCCAATGTTTTCCTTATCCTTATTTTTCATATCCATCTCTTCCTCATGTAGATATCTCATTTCATCATCTTTTCTTCCTTCAATAGATGTTCAGATATTTGTAACTATCATGATAAGTACTGTCAAGACTAGTTGACATCAATGACAACATATTGACTGATTTTATCATCTTACATATCATTTCAGTAGCTCGGTGATCTCTAATCACTATTTCTTTAGTTCATTCAGATATTCAATCAGTTGTAGTTCATCAATCTCTCCCTTTGGCATTGATGGCAACACAAGAAATATGAAAATATGCCATAGACATACCAAACATGTATTCTACATCTATATAAGTAAATGTTGCAGCTCGGTAAGCTCAAATTTAATATGTTTAATGACTACAAAACATAACAACATTACAAGACCAGACTCTCCCTATAGATTTAATCTTTTTAGTTCTCAGATTCCCTTTGTTCTCAGCAACAAATATTCAAGTCTCTCCCTTTCTCTGTGTTCTCACTAAATGATTTTCTTTTCATTTTCATTCTCTCTTCCATTGACAACAATGCCAAATAAAATATACAAACAAATCTATAGTAGCAAAGTAATCCTCTCTTGTTCGGTTCAAATCAGTACCTTTAGTGTACAGATAAACAAATTTATGTTCCATGTTCTACAATCTTTCACAACCTTAGACAAAAATCTGAAGTGTGAGCTATGTGCATCAACATGAATGATCTTCTGATAAGTATAGGTTGATGCAACTTCCAGATCACCTAAGTGACTGGTAGATAGGGGACAGAACCCAAGTCTAGTCCTCAAATATTCAAATGTATCCTTTGGTAATGGTTTAGTAAAGATATCAGCAAGTTGTTTCTTAGATGTTACAAATTCTAGTTTCACCTGCTTCTCTTGAACTTGTTCCCTCAAGTAGTGATACTTAATAGATATGTGCTTTGTCTTTGAATGCATCATAGGATTCTTAGAAATATTTATAGCACTAGTGTTGTCACAATATATAATCACCGGGTTAGTGATTACCTCATTCATCCCTTCTAACACTTGTCTAACCCAACCTATATTTGACCGATTTGTAGCAGTAGGAACGCACTCTGCTTTAGCAGTGGACTAAGAAATGCATGCTTGTTTCTTTCTAATCCAAGTCACAAGCCTTTCCCCTACAAAGAATGCTCCATGAGTTGTGCTCTTCCAATCATCTATTTTTCCAGCCCAATATGCATCGGTGTAAACTCTAAGTTCATATTTTCCTTCAAATGTATACCATAATCCATAGTATTTTGTTTTCTTCAAGTATGTCAAGATTCTTTTCACTGCAACCATATGTGAATCTTTAGGATTGGCAGAAAATATAGCCACAATCCCCACTACATGTGCAATATTAGACCTACTGTGTACAACATACATCATTTTACCAATCATAGATCCATATAGAGTCTCATTTACTTCTCCAAATTCATCATCTTTTGTTAATTTACAGCCACTCACCAACGATGTTCCCACTGGTTTAGCATGTTCCATGCAAAAAAATTTCAATACTTCTTTAATGTATTTTGATTGTGTGATAAAAATTCCATCTTTCTATTGTATAACCTGCAAACCTAGAAAGAATTTAATCTCTCCAAACATAGACATCTCAAATTCCTTTCTCATGTCATCAGCAAAAGATTTTCAAATTAGATCTTGTCCTCCAAAGATTATATCACCAAAAAATATCTTAGCAATCAAAATATTATCATCAGATCCTCCTTTCATGTACAAATTATTATTTTCACTATTGGAAATTGAAGTTGAAGCAATTGTTGTGTTGTCATTGATGTCAAACCTTAACTGGTAAGACTGTTGATACATAGGAAAGTACTATATCTATTGTATTGTTGTGAAGAAGGGAAAGAAAGGATGGTAACAATAGCACCTAAGGAAAGGTTGAGTTATCTTGATACTTCAATGAGTACTTGTATTCAAATGTGTCCTTCGGTAGGGGTTTCATAAAAATATCTGCAAGTTGTTCTTTGGATATAACAAATTCTAACTTAACTTGCTTCTCTTGCACTTGTTCTCTCAAGTAATGATACTTAATAGATATATGCTTTGTCTTAGAGTGCATCATAGGATTCTTTAAAATATTAATTGCACTAGTGTTGTCACAATATATAATCACCAGGTCAGTGATTACCTCATTCATTCCTTCCAACACTTGTTTGATATATGCAATGTTTGAACAGTTAGTAGCAGCAACAACATACTCTACTTCAGCTATAGACTAAGAAATACAAGCCTACTTTTTACTTGTCCAGGTTACAAGTCTGTCACCAAAGAAAAAAGCTCCTCCGGTGGTGCTTTTTCTATCATCCACATTTCTAGCCCAATCAGCATTGGTGTAAACTTTCATTTCAAACTTTCCTTCCTTAGAATACCATAATCCATAAATTTTTGTTTTCTTCAAATATCTTAAGATCCTTTTTGTAGCTATCATGTGTGATTCTCTAGGATTAGTAGAAAATTTTGCAACAATTCTTACATGTGCTATATCTAGCCTATTGTGAACTATGTACATTAAATTACCAATCATGGATTGGTACAGTGTCTGGTTTACCTCAATAGTTTCATCCTCCTTTGTCAATTTGCATCCAATATCCATCGGTGTTCCTACAAGTTTAGCATCTTCCATGACAAATGTCTTTAGTAGTTCCTTTATGTATTTAGACTGTGTGATGAATATCCCATCACTCTGTTGAATCACTTGTAGTCCAAGAAAGAACATAATCTCTCCGAACATAGACATTTCAAATTCCTTTTACATTTCATTAGCAAATGCCTTGCAGACAAGATCTGAGCCTCCGAAGATAATGTCATCAACAAATATTCTAGCAATGATAATAGTATGATCAGTATCACCTTTCACATACAGATTGTTGTTTTCACCTGTCCTAACAAATCCAATACTTAACAAGTAAGTATGCAATCTTTCATACCATTCTCTTGGTTCTTGCTTTATTCCATATAAAGCTTTATGTAATCTACATACCATGTCTTTGTTGTCGGGATCAACAAATCCTTTAGGTTGTTCAATGTAGACATCTTCTTCAAGTATACCATTAAAAAATGCTGACTTCACATCCATTTGATAGACTTTGAATTTCTTATGTGCAGCATATGCAAGTAGCATTCTAACTCCTTCTAATCTAGCAACAGGTGCAAATGTCTCACCATAGTCAATGCCTTCCTCCTATGCATATCCCTTGCATACTAATCTAGCTTTATTTCTTGTGACTTCACCATTTTCATTCAGTTTATTCCTGTATATCCACTTAGTACCAATAACATTCTTATCTTTTGGTCGGAGTACTAAGGACCAGGTTTTGTTCTTTTCAATTTGTTCTATTTCCTCCTTCATTGCATTAACCCATTCTTCATTCTCTAATGCAACTTTCATAGTCTTAGGTTCAAATTCAAAAATTAAACATGTACCTTGTCTTGTTTTGCTTCTGGTTTGCATTCCAGCATGTCTGTCTCCAATTATTTGTGTTTCAAGATGATGTCTTCTGAAAAAACTAGCCAAGACTTGATTTCTCCTTTCTTGTTCATCCTGCTCAGGGTCATTTTCTTGCTTGGCAGCTTCTTTATGTTCACCGGTTTGTGGTGCCTGTTGTACTGCATTGATTCCATGCTGACCAGTTGACATTGTCTGCGGTGTCAGTAAACACTATGGGTATTCAATGTAAGTGAATCTACCATAGTCTTCTGGTTCCTTTGTACTTTCCTTAGTGTACTTATCATCAAATTCATCAACATGAACATTAGTACTTTCAACAATCTTATTTGTAGCCTTATTCAAACATTTTTATGCTTTACTTGTAGTAGAATATCCTAGAAATATTCCTTCATCTCCTTTATAATCAAATTTTCCATTTCTCTCATCTTTCAAGATAAAGCATTTACTTCCAAAAATTTTGAAATAACTTACAGTAGGTTTGTGTCCAAACCATAGTTCATAAGGTGTTCGGTTATAGTCCTTCTTTAGTTGTACTCGGTTAAGAACATATACAACTATGCTAACAACTTCCCTCCAATATGTTTGAGCAACATTCTTCTGTATCATCAGTGTTCTTGCACAATCAATTATAGACCTATTCCTTCTTTCAGCAATGCCATTTTGCTGAGGTGTCCTCGGTGCAAATACCTACCTCTTGATTCCATGCTCATTGCAAAAGTTAGTAAATTCATCAGAGATAAATTCACCTCCTCTATCAAATCTTAAACATTTTATTTCCTTTCTGATTTCTTTCTCTACCTTAGCTTTATACCATTTAAACATTTTGAAAGCTTCATATTTGTTTTTCAAGAACATAACAGTCATCAGTCTAGTATAATCATCAACAAAAAGAATAAAATATTTATCACTAGAAAAGCTCTGAGTTCTCATAGGACCACATAGGTCGGTATGAACCAATTGAAGTGTCTTCTTTGTTGAGTAGTCTTTGCTTTTGAAACTAGATTTAGTCATCTTACCTCTTTCACATTCATGGCACATAGCATGATCAGGTTTTGTTAACTTAGGCAATCCTCTAACTCTTTTCTTTCTACTAATCTTGATCATGTTGTCAAAGTTCACATGGCATAACCTTCGGTGCCACAACCAAGTAGCTTCATCCTTTATTAGCAAACAAGAAGACTGATCTATATCAAGATAGAATAGATTACCTTTGGATTGTGTACCAGTTTCGACAAGTCTTCCTCCATCATCATAAATTTTCACCTTTTTGCTCTCAAAAGCCAGTCGGTGGCGTGAATTATTCAACTGTGCCACACTTATCAGATTATAGTTCAGCCCATCTACCCAATATGCATTTTCACATTGTAATCTGTCATTGATCATCAGTGAGCCTTTACCTCTTACCATACAAGGTGCATCATTTCCCATTCTCACAGATCCTCCATTATATTCAACAAGATGATCAAACTTCTCTACCTCACTGGTCATATGATGTGTGCAGCCATTGTCTATGATCCATGTATCATTTCTACTTACTTTAGAGATCAGGGCTATTGCTTCATGTTTCTCTTCCTTTTCTGAGTCATCTTTCATAGCAACAAATACAACTTCTATATCATCATCAGAATCAGATTTAGCTTCAATATCTTCGGCTATGTAACATACTATTTTGCCTTTTTCATCTCGGTTGTCTCTATTGTTGTGTCAGTAACCTCTGTTGACTCTTCTTCCATAGCTTCCATCAAATCGGTCTTTAGATCTATCATCATCTTTCTTCTGAGGACATCGAGTAGCAATGTGACTGACTTCTTTACAATTAAACCATGTTAAAGGTAGCTTGCCTCTATACCTTCCTTTTCCTTTGGGCAATCTTCTGGCCATAAGTGCTTCAAGCTCTTCAAGTTCATCATTGGTATTGTCATCACTATCACAATTCTTACCATTCCTGCTAGACTTTCCAATCTTTAGAGAAGACATGAAAGTGGATTCAATAGAAGGAACAACACTGTTATCAAAGTTGTTTAATTCAAAGGTTGTAAGTTTACCAATCAGAGTGTCAAGAGTAAGGTTGCATGTAGATCTTGTTTCATGAATTACAGAAAGCCTGATTGCATAAACTTGTAGCAAAGTTCTGAGAATCTCGCTTATCATTGTTTCATCATCAATTACTCCATTAGATGCTCTAATAGCATGTACCACCTCTTTGAGTCTATTTGAATATTGGACAATATTTTCACCTTCTTTCATTCTCATATCATCAAATCTACCTCTCAGACTTAGCTCGAGCTCTTTTGACATTCAGTTCTCCATTGTAGATTTTTGCTAACTTATCCCACATTCCTTTGGCAGTTGTGCATGTCTTGATATCTTCAAATTCAGTGTCGGTATAGGTAGAAACAAGTTCCATCATAGTAACATTGTGTTCATTCTTATCCTTCAGTTGATCAATAGTTAGGGGACTAGTGGGCGGTTGCATGTAGCCATTTTGCATTAGATCTAGTGTTGAGTTCCCAATTCCAAATATGTGCAACTTCATTCTACTTTGCCATACTGTGAAGTTGATGCAGGAGCATCCTGGGTGTAAGAGCAATCTTGCATCACCCAAAAATATTTCTATTTTTATTTTCAATAAGGGCTATTTTGTGCAGAGCTGCTATTTATGGAAAGTTACTATTTTGGTAATTTTTGTATGTGCTCAGAATGATCTAATTTCTTTCTTGGAGGTTCATTTTGGTCATATAAGTCTACCAGTAAAGTTTCATTGCCAGATCAAGTGTATATTGGAAGATATTGAAGATTTTCGGCATTGGCAGCAGGGTACAAAAACTTTGAACTCAGTTTTGAAGGATTTAGAGGCCCAAAATTTGAGTGACAGGTGCTTGCACGGGTTAAGCCTGTAGAGCACTTCGTGACATTTCTGAAATGGGGTTATAATAGCCGATCGGGTTAATTGGTGATGACTTATGGTCTTCGGAAGTTGGGCCACCTAAAATGGTGAAAAATAATTTTCTTCAAAATTTTTGTTCGGGTTTCAAAGGTTATCTTGAGCTGACTATGATGTAATGAAATGTAAAATAAAATAATTCTAAGTTTGGTCGGCCTTATTGGCTAAAATTCTGGAACCTTCCCAGGCGGTGGGGAATTGCCTATATAAGGAAGGCTGTATTATTGTCTTAGGTAGTTCGGAATAGTTCTGGGTAGTAGATCTGGGTATTGATTCGAGGCTTTGTCCTATAGAATATTGTAAGGGAATGCCCATGTGGCTTTGCATATTGTAATTCTAAAAGTTTGTAATTCCACATTTGTGGAGATAATAAGAAGCCAATTTTCTGTTCTTGCATATTACTATTGTTGTTTCTCTATTTCTGTTATGTGTTTGTGGTATTAAGGGGAGCACCCTTCATCAAGTGGTATCAGAGTAGGTTTTCTTGAGTGTGTAAAAAGATCACCGACTATCAAGTAGTTTGCACCAGGACTGTGGTAGGGTTTCAGCACGCATCGCGAAAATGCCTCCACGAAGAGAACGTGGCGGAAGAGCTGGTGCTGTGACACCTGAGGTTAGAGAGCTCCAGAGACAAGTGCGAGCATTGCAAGAAGAGATTCACAGAGGAATGAATCTTAATGTCAGAGATGAAAGTGAGGATGAAGCAGAAGAAGAATATCAAGAGGGACAACTTGAAATTGTGAACCAGGAGGAAGAAAGATTTTTTCGGGCGATTTCCAAGATTGGGAAAAGACCTAAGATTGAGGTTCCTACATTTTCTGGAAATCTTAACCTAGAGGAATTGATCGACTGGATCAATGAATGTGAAGAATATTTTGAGTATGAAGATGTCGAGGATCCTGATAGGGTCAAATTTGCAAAGGCCAGACTGAAAGGTCATGCAAAGATATGGTGGCAAGAGATTCAGTTGGAGCGAAATAGAAGGGGAAAGGAGAAAATCATGAGATGGGATCGGATGGTGGATAAATTGAAGTGACAGTTCATTCCTATTGATTATGAGCTTGACCTACTGAAAAAAAGTAGAGTTTGAAGCAAGCAGGAAGATCTGTTCAGGAGTATACAGAGGAGTTCTATCTTCTCATCAGAACAGGCCATGCAGAAGCTGATAAGGAGAAAGTTGCCCGATACCTTAATGGGTTAAGGCCAAGCATTCAGGAGGAGCTGAATTTGGTTCGAATGAATAGTATTGAAGAGGCATACCAGTTTGCCCTAAAAGTAGAGGAAAAGCTGAACAAGAAGTTTGAGAGCAGACAAAATGGAAGAGGTCACGGTGGACGATCTGGTGGACGGTCATATGGTGGCCGAAATGAAGATCCGAAAAAGAAGGATGAGGCCAGTAGCAGTCAGAATCAGAGAGGAAACAATTCCAATCACTTCCAGGATCAGAATAATAGAGATCAAAGAGGAAGGGGAAGAGGACAAGGATCTGGAAGAGGTGGCTTCCGTGGAACATATTTTCACTGTGGAGAAGAAGGTCATAGGGAATTTGAATGTCCTCAGTGCTAAGGTAGAATAGATAGGAGAAATGAAGGCCAGGCCAGAGTTGCACATATAGATGAAGATGTCAGATCATCAAATTCTAAAGATGCTGAAAGAGGAGAAACATTGATTAACAGAAGAGTCCTGTTGAGTGGTGAGAATGAACCTGAGCAAAGGAGGAGCCTGTTTCGCACTAGATGCAAGTGTGAAGGTAAATGTTGTGATGTGATTATCGATAGTGGAAGCACTGACAATTTGGTGTCAGAAAAGATGGTGACAAAGTTGAAGCTCAAGAGACAGAAACACCCACATCCATATCGGATTGCCTGGGTACAGGATGACCACAAGGTCATGGTCAATGAACAATGCCTGGTGAAGTTCAAGATTGGCGGATACCAAGATGAGGTACTGTGTGATATCATATCTATGGATGCATGTCATATGTTGTTGGGTAGACAATGGCAGTTTGACAGATGTGCTGTGCATGATGGTCGTGCGAATACCTATTCCCTGACAAAGGATGGAGTGCGACATAAGCTAAAACCATTGAAGGAGACTAAAGAAAAGGTATGTGGTAATGCAAGGATAACTTTTGTTGATGGAAGAAATTTCCTAGATGGTATGAGGCATGAGCATGTATGTTTTTCTTTAATTCCAAAAGCTGGTAAAGAGGAAGTAGAAGATGTTCCTGTAGAAGTTGGAGATTTGTTGAATGAGTTTCAAGATATTGTATCGGATAACGTGCCTGATGGATTACCACCAGTCAGGAAGATCAGTCATCAAATGGACTTGATCCCAGGAGCAAATTTGCTGAATAAGGCAGCACATAGAATGACACCTGTAGAAAGTGAGGAGTTGAACAGACAAGTACATGAACTGTTACAGAAGGGGTTGATTCGAGAGTGTCTGAGTCCCTGTGCTGTACCAGTGGTATTAGCTCCAAAGAAGAATGGAGAGTGGAGGATGTGTACAGATTCTAGGGCAATAAACAAGATTGCAATCAAGTACAGGTTTCCATTGCCACGAATGGATGATAATATGGACTATTTGAGTGGAGCTGTGTATTTTTCAAAGATAGATCTGAAAAGTGGATATCATCAGATTCAGATCATAGAAGGAGATGAATGGAAGACTACCTTCAAGACAAAGGAAGGACTGTATGAGTGGCTAGTCATGCCTTTTGGGCTATCCAATGCACCGAGCACTTTCATGCAGCTCATGAACGAGGTTCTAAAAGAATTTCTGGACAAGTTTGTCATTATTTACCTAGATGATATTTTGATCTTTAGTAAGACATTGGAGGAGCATATGATGCATATTCGTATGGTATTTGAGAAGCTGAGAGAAGAGAAATTGTTGATTAATTTGAAGAAGTGCAGTTTTGTGAAGAAAGAGTTAGTGTATTTGGGATTTGTAGTTTCAACAGAAGGTCTAAAAATGGACCCAAAGAAGGTACAGGCTATCCTTGAATGGCCTACTCCAAGGAGTGCTACTGAGGTAAGATCTTTTCATGGTTTGGCTAGCTTTTACAGAAAGTTTATCAAAAATTTTAGTAGTATTTGTGGTCCCTTGACTGAAACAATGAGAGGGGATAGAAAAGAGTTTAAGTGGACTAATGGGGCAGAAAAGAGTTTTAAATTGTTGAAACAAAAAGTTACAGAACAATCTATTTTAGCACTTCCAGATTTTAATAAGGTGTTTCAAGTAGATTGTGATGCTAGTGGTACTGGAATAGGAGCTATTATGAGCCAAGAAGGTAAACCTATTGCTTATTTTAGTGAGAAGTTAAATGATGCCAAGAGGAAATATTCTATTTTTGATCAGGAATTTTATGCTATAGTTCAGGCATTAAAGAAGTGGAGACATTATCTACTTCCTAAGGAGTTTGTTTTGTATACCGATCATCAAGCCTTGCAATATTTGAATAGTCAAGGAAAATTGAATCAAAGGCATTTGAAATGGGTTGAGTTTTTACAGAGTTATACATTTGTTTTGAAACACAGGAGTGGAAAGTCTAACAGGGTTGCAGATGCTCTTAGCAGAAGGCAACTACTGCTGATAGAGATGCAGATTGAGGTGGTTAAGTTCAAGGAACTCAAGAATTTGTATCCAGAGGATCCTGATTTTGGTGAAGCTTGGAAAGCTTGTACAGAACCTGTTACTCTAGACAGGATGAAATGGTTGGATTTCGTCATCCAGGATGATATGCTATTCAGAGGGAGTGATTTGTGCATTCCACAAAGTTCTATGAGGGAGAATCTCATCAAGGAGAAGCATAGCGGAGGATTGGCTGGACATTTTGGTCATGATAAAACCCTTGGTTTGGTTAGTGAGAATTATTATTGGCCACAATTGCAGCAAGATGTGAAGAAGTTTGTACAGAGTTGTAGAGTATGTTAGATGGCGAAAGGAGTGAAGCAGAATACAGTGTTGTATCAGCCATTACCTATACCGGAGAAGCCTTGGGAGGATATCAGTATGGACTTTGTTCTTGGTTTACTGGGGACATGATTTAATTTTTGTGGTGGTTGACAGATTTTCAAAGATGGCACATTTCATTCCCTGCAAAAAGACTGATGATGTTGTTCATGTAGCAGAATTGTTTTTCAGAGAAGTAGTGAGACTTCATAGTTTGCCAAAGACCATAGTTTCAGATTGGGATACTAAGTTTGTTGGATATTTCTGGCATACATTGTGGAAGAAGTTGAAGACAGATTTGAAGTTCAGTTCATCACATCATCCACAGACTGATGGACAAACAAAGGTGGTGAATAGAAGTTTGGGAAATTTGTTGAGATGTTTGGTTGGAGATAAGCCAACAGGATGGGATTTGATTTTACCATAGGTGGAATTTGCATACAATAATTCTGTCAACAGGAGCACTGGTAAATCACCATTCCAAATTGTATATGGAAGTAGTCCAAGAAATGCATCTGAATTGGGGAAGATAGATAAATGATAAATAAGTAGTGTTGAAGCTGAGGATTTTGCAGAACACTTGAAGAACATCCATGGGGAGGTGAGGAAGCATATTACCAAGATGAACGCACAGTATAAGGCTAAGGCAGATGAGAAAAGGAGCTATAAGGAATTTCAGGTTGGTGATGAAGTCATGGTTCATTTGCGGAAGGAGCGGTTTCCAGTTGGTACATATAACAAGCTAAAAATGAAGAAGTTTGGACCATGTAGGATACTGAAGAAACATGATTCAAGAAAAACATATGAGGTAGAATTGCCTACTAAGCTAAATATTTCACCAGTGTTTAACATTTCAGATCTGACAGAGTATCATGAAGGAGGTGTTGAAGATGAGATCACAGCAGCACAGTGGAGTATTCCAGCAACTAGTTCAGACACTAAGGAGATCGAGGATATACTGGACAGTCGTGTTGGTAGAAACACAAGGAACAAGACATATGAAGAATATCTGGTCAAGTGGAAAGGATGACCTGTTGAAAATTCATCATGGCTGACAAAGGAGGAGGTTAGCCATCTTGGTTTTCCTCTGCACACCTGAGTCGTGACAGGGTCACTTCTCAAATTACCCCGGGTGTTTGATGTAGGAGCATCCTCGGTGTAAGAGCAATCTTGCATCACCCAAAAATATTTCTATTTTTATTTTCAATAAGGGCTATTTTATGCAGAGCTGTTATTTATGGAAAGTTACTATTTTTGGTAATTTTGGTATGTGCTCAAAATGATCTGATTTCTTTCTTGGAGGTTCATTTTGGTCATATAAGTCTGCCAGTAAAGTTTCATTGCCAGATGAAGTGTATATTGGAAGATATTGAAGATTTTTGATATTGGCAGTAAGGTACAGAAACTTTGAACTTAGTTTTGAAGGCTTTAGAGGCCCTGAATGAGGTCAAAAATTTGGGTGACGGGCGCTTGTGTAGGTCAAGCCTATAGAGCGCTTCGTGGTATTTTTGGAATGGGGTTATAATAGCCGATCGGGTCAACTGGTGATGACTTATGGTCTTCGAAAGTTGGGCCACCTGAAATGGTGAAAAATAATTTTCTTTAAAATTTCTGTTCAGGTTTCAAAGGTTATCTTGAGCCGACTATGATTTAATGAAATGTAAAATAAAATAATTCTAAGTTTGGTCGGCCTTATTGGCTAAAATTCTAGACCCTTCCCAGGCGGTGGGGAATTGCCTATATAAGGAAGGTTGTATTATTGTCTTAGGTAGTTCGGAATAGTTCTGGGTAGTAGATCTGGGTATTGATTTGAGGCTTTGTCCTATAGAATATTGTAAGGGAATGCCCATGTGGCTTTGCATATTGTAATTCTAAAAGTTTGTAATTCGACATTTGTGGAGATAATAAGAAAGCAATTTTTTGTTCTTGCATATTACCGTTGTTGTTTCTTTATTTCTGATATGTGTTTGTGGTATTAAGGGAAGCACCCTTCATCAGAAGTTCTCTTTATTCAATTTTAGTACTTCGCTCTTATACATCTTGAGACCTTTATGCTTAAGTCCTTAAAACTCTGTTCCAAGAAACTAGTGTTCTGATACCAATTGTTAGAATAACTGAGAGGGAGGTGAATTAGTTATCCAGTGTCCCAAAACAAAATGTATAATTCAAAACAATTTCTTCACTTTCTGCTCATCGATAAGCAATAATAACTCTCACTTACTATGCTTTTACCAATTACCAGTCTAATACTAAACTATTTACTGATCAAATCTACCATGTAACATGCAAAGTATGATAAAAAACAAACATCACAATCCACACATAACATGAAAGATTTAACATGGAAACCCTGTAAAGGAAAAAACCACCTGGGACTGGCAACCCAAAATTGTTCACTCTTCTAAAGTGAGGTCGGTTAAGACCCAACCCTGTTAAAGGTTACACACACACTATCAGGTGTGACCTTGTTAGAAGATTTTAGACTAGAAGTTATCATCAAACCAACATTCACTACAGGTTGACAGGATAACAATGTTCATTCTATGAATGATACATCATAAGACTTTCAGAGTCCACTCAATTAAGATATTTGAACTGTATACAATGGTTAAATATGTAACAGTAAAATGACCTGCCTTAATACAACTTTAATTGCAGATTACAGATCAATATTTAGTCCATACAAATCCTTCTAATCAATATTTCACTTCAGTTTCAATACTATATCAACTTATTATCCGTCGGTAATAGCTCTTTGTAGCTCGGTAAATGTTCTGCAGCTTGGTTCTCACTAACCAGTATGATCAGAATGCATAAAAGCTTGTTCACACAAAATTCCTATAGCTTCTTCTTCTCCTCCCCTTTTTAATAAATAAATTTTGTTCTCTTATATAGATGAGTAAATCATTTTCTCCTCCACCATCAAATTTTTCTTCTTAATCACATTCATAGATTTTGCCGCTTAAAACTTTCTCAGTACTTGTGTCAATAACACATTTCAATTTTCTCCATTAGATCTTCTTTGAATTTTGTCAGTCATTGATCTGCGTAACAAACATTATCTGTTACCTTGATGTTATACTCTTTCCAGCTCATCATTTCTATAAGCTTAAACTAATCATTTTATTCATTCTGTTTTGCTCGATTAACAAAGAATACGTCGGTGAACACTGCTCAGTTAATACTACCGTCGGTATACACTACACTCCATCAGTGTATACTAAAAATGCTTCATTTACCAACAACATTGCTTTGTGTCTTTCAGCTCTATACTCCATTATAGATGAATGCAACATAATAAAGTCAATATCATCAAGTCATAGACTCATCAATAAGTTACTCAATGTGTTCCTTATTCATCTATCACGTACATCTTTCCTCATGTAGAATTCTCTGTTCTTCATCTCTTTTCCTCTTTTCTTTGGATGTCTTGGTATAGTCACTTACAAGATAACTATTTTAAAACTAGTTGACATCAATGACAACATAATACTAATTTAATCATATTACATATCTAATCAGTAGCTTCTCAATGATCTTGCAATCACAAATCCTTCAATCAGATTCCAAATCAGTTTTAGTCCAACAGATTATGTGGTACAATGATGAGACAATGTATTGTTTATGTTAGTAAGATTAAAGACTAAACTGGTAGGCTTGACCGAGCAAAAGTGAAGAAATCATGTTCAAGCTGAGTTATGTTAGTGTCGACCGAGTCAGTATATGCTGAGAAAAATTCTAGTGTCAACCAAACATCAATTAATTGCTGAGAAAGATAGTATAAGCTGAGGAAACATTTTTAGTAATGACCGAACTTTCTACATGAAGACTCAGTAGTTGATCATAGTATTGACTGAGCATCAATATTTTTATATTTGAAGAGAATTCAGATTGATAGCTGACATTCTTGAATTCTTGGATTAGTTGACTTTATTTATTGATTGTTTGAAAGCATTGAATGCACTAAAAAATGTTTTATTGTAAATCTTTAAGAGATTTGAGATGTTTCTAGAAAAGGAGCCGAAGAACATAAAGTGGGTAGATTCAATGAATTTGACCTAAACCTAAGATCTACGAATGAGATTGAGCAGCAAAAGATGAGTTAACCTAATTAAGAAAGTATTAAGGGAACCTAAGCATTAGGTATGTGTGTGCATGGGTGAAAAGAGGATGCAGGAAGATCAGTAGATGTTATTGACTGTATAAGTAGAAAAGGATGAAGGAGAAGTGTGGTGATTGGTTCAAGAAAAGTTCCAAGTAGATTAGAGATGGAGATGACAAAGTTTCAAAGTCAGTAAACCAGAATTTGCATATGGAATTGGATTTGATATTTGCAAAGTGAGTTGTATATTTTTCAGATCAATACTGCTGCTACTTTCTAACCATTGTAATAGTCAAAATCCTTTTAACAGAGGTTAACCTAACAGACATATGTTTAAATCCTTTGAACAAGGTTGCATTCTAATGGAATCTATGTAAGTCCTATAACAAGGCTCACTTCTAAAAGAGTGATTGAAATCCTTTAACCGGGACACACCTAACAGTGTGTATTGTAACCTTTGACAAGGTTGGCTTTTAATCAAGCTCACTTCAGAAGAGTGAAAATAATAGTAGCATGTTACAATGTGGTTTTTCCCAGATTCAATTTCCACTATAAATCCTAGTGTCAATGCTTGTATGAATGTTTTGGTTTAAACTTTTTTGTGTTTCACAAGTTAGATATAGCTGGGTAGCAGACTGCAATATTATATGTTTGTATTATAGAATCAATGATGACCAAGTTGGTTTTGGTTGTTAGATCTGATTTAAAGAAAAGTTTTTGAAGTTTTTTTTATACATCTGGACTTGAGAACAACTGATTCACCCCCCTCTCTATTGTTCTAAATCATATTAACAATTGGTATCAGAGCTATGTTACTTATTATTGGTGTTTATAGAAATCAAGTTTAAAGGGACTTGAAGAAAATGATCAGGATGTATAAGAAGGAGGTACCGAAGCTAAATAAGGAAAACTTCCATGCATGGAAAAGCTTGATGAAGCTGCATCAAGCTGATAGTGGTGATTTTGCAAAGTACTACATTGAGAATGACTATGTCTCACCTGTCACACCTTTGACTGCCAAAGAAATGAGAGCTAAGCAAGAACACATTCTAGAATTTTAGGACATTAAGGATTGCACAAGTGCTAAGGAGATGTGGAACACTCTTGCAAAGATGTATGCTGGTGACATAAATGTACTGAAAGCTAAGGCTGAGAGTCTCAGAGGTAAGTTTGATGAAATGAGAATGCAAGAAGGTGAGAACATTGCATAATATTATGGTAGAATAAAAGAAGTTGTGAATGCTATTAGAGGAGCAAGTGGGATTATTGATGATCAAACTATAATTGGAAAAGTACTAAGAACTCTGTGTCCTATATATGCTATTAAGATCTCAACTATTCAGGAATCTAGATGTAACTCTGCAAATGTGCTTACTTTGGAAAGTTTGGTTGGCAAGCTGACTACTTTTGAACTCTCTAACTATGATAACTTCACTATTGGTAGTATTGGTAATGTTGAATCTACTTTTAAGTCACAATTAGTTCCAAACAAGCGAAAGAAAGAAAAAGAAAGACGCATCAGTGAAAGTGAAAGTGAAAGTGAAAGTGATAGTGACACTTCTAATGAAGAACTTGAAGATCTAGAAGCTCTTATGGCTAGAAGGCTGAGAAAGGGAAAAGGAAAATATAAAGGTAAACTCCCTATTATATGTTTTGCATGTAATAAAGTTGGTCATATAGCTGCTAGATGTCCTGATAGGAATGATAAAGATGAATAAAGAAAAAGAAAATACAAAGATAGAAGAGATGACAGAAGCTACCGAAGGCACAAAGACTACAAAGGAAAAGTTAAAAAATCTCATTACATTGCTGAAGAAGAAAGTGACACTGATAGTGATGATTTTGAAATTGAGGTAGTCTATGTTGCAATGAAAGATGAATTTGATGAGGATGAGAAAACTGCATTGATCTCCTATGTGAACAAGAATGAAAAATAGATTCTTGATAGTGGTTGTTCACATCACATGACTGGTGACAAGAGTAAGTTTGAGACCTTACATCATTATAGAGGTAAAAGTGTAAAATTTGGTAATGATGCATCATGTCCTGTTAGAGGAAAAGGTTTGATTAAACTGATTGATAAGATCTCTTGTGAAAATGCATATTGGGTTGAAGGTCTAAATTATAATCTGTTAGAATAACTGAGAGGGGGGGTTAATCAGTTATCCAGTGTCCCAAAAAAAAATGTATAATTCAAAATAACTTCTCTAATTTCTACTCCTCGATAAACAATAACTACTTTCACTATTTGTACTTTTACCGATTACCAGTCAAATACTATAACAGTTACTGATCAAATCTAACATGTAACATGTAAAGAATGATAATGAATAGATATCACAATCAACACATAACACAAGATATTTAACATGGAAACCCTATAGGGTAAAAGTACAAACCTGTGTCACGCTTTTATAAAGGAAAAGGACAACAACATTCAAAATTTTCAACTTTAACGACATAAAAGTGACATTTGTGTTTAGAATTTGAAGATGATGTAAACTAATGAAATGTGTAAAATTTGATGAAGTTTATGCTTATAATTTTTTTTAAAAAAATTGAACAAAAATTGACATAGTTTTCTAATTTTTGAAGTCCATTTTTTTATTGCTGAAATATGCTGAAAATCTAGGGTCTAGTTCGCGTTAACAAACTATATGCAAAAAATATTTTTTTCCTCTGATTCCATAATATGTTTTAGATGACATGTATAGCTAGTGCATAAAAAAGGAAAGATTGGATTTTGGTATATATTTTGTCTGTTATAACTATCCAAAGTTGGTGTTACCTAAAATCAATAGTTTTTAGTTCACATTCAATTTTCCCTATCAAATCTACACCATTTAAAAAAAATATTATATATTCTGGAAGAGGACTCTCTCCTCTATTGTTAAATATAAAGTTTTTATTTTTCTGACATGATTTGTTATTTTTAATATTTTTTGAACGAGCGTCTTCTTAAATGTTAAAATACCTACTTGAAATATTTTGAACTTAAAATATATTATATGAAATCAAAACATGATAAAAATTACATGATCATAATCTTGATTACGAGCTCTACAAAAGGGTATTTTTAGATTTTACAGAAAGGTAAGTTTTGATAGAGAATTCAGGTCCAGAAGTGAGAACTTCTTACAGCCACCCTTTTTTGCTGACAAGGCTGCCAAATAGGATTCCACATGTGTCCGGCCAGATGGGGTCCGGATGGAAGGGGTTTGGCCGAACCCCCTTCGACCAAACCATGTACGGCCGGAGCCAATGAGCGACCAAACACAGTCGCATGGCCAAGCGATTAAATCTGATATTTCATAATATGCAATTTTTTTAAAATAAAATCAATTTTTTTTATAGATTTATAATAATTTTTTTTTTTAAATACATTCAGTTTTTTTATAGATTTATTATAGGTTTTTAAAATTTATAAATTATTTTAATTTTATTTGTAAGAGTTAAGTGGTTTTTATCTTTAATTAAGTGATTTTTAATAGTTTTTTTGAAAATTTTAAATTATTTTAGTTTTATTTGTAAGAGTTAAGTGGTTTTTATCTTTAATTAAGTGATTTTTAATATTTTTTAAAAAAATTAAATTATTTTTATTTTATATTTGAGTATTGCATGTCAAGTTTTGATTTAGTGTTTTTAAGTTAACTGATTTTTTGCTATTTTTCACAGGGCAGTTTACCTGTTTATTGTGTTGCATGTATTGAAACTCTTATTCAGATTTCTTTTTAAGAGGATTTTGGCTAGTATTCGATATACATGTTTATAGATTTTGGCTCTAAGATTGAATTGGAGGATTGGGAAAGTTTTGAAAAATTTCAGGGTTGTTGGATTGTTCTTTGCACGGTTTCTATCGAGTGGTGGTTTAAGGTAGGGTTTGAAAAATAATTTTGCAATTATTTTTGGAAAATATTGTCTTCATTGTGTTTCCAAGATAGGTTGATGATTTTGGAGTAATTATATTTTTTTCATTGTCCTTGAGAAATTTTGCAAGATTAAATTGTTGTGATTTTGTGAATGATAAATATGTATATATTTTGTTTTCTTATGAGCGTAAGCTTTTATATAAATTTGTGAGTTTTTCCAGTTAAGTGATTCTTTTATATTTTTTAATCTGAATAGTTTTTACAATGGGGAATAAAAGGAATAGATTAAGAAAATATGATCGAACAAAGGATGACAAAAATATCAAACAAAACATAATCAAGATCAACCTGTTGAAGTTCAGGAAGAACCTATTAATATTCAGGAAGATGCAATTCAAGTAGGGGAACAAATTGGTAGTTCTAGAGGTGAAAATAAATCTTTTGGCATGGGCAATTTGATGGAGATGAATGAGGATTCATTTTTCAATCAAATTCCATCTGAGAAAATGTTATCTGAAAGTACAATTAAAAGTCATTGCAAAAAACTTTGGGATGAATATTTTGAAAATAAAAGTATGGTTGCAAGAGCTCAATTATTTGTTAGGTTATTCAGGAAAAAACAAATGACTCCTGTTTTTGATGCAGGAGCATCCTGGGTGTAAGAGCAATCTTGCATCACCCAAAAATATTTCTATTTTTGAATTCAATAAGGGCTATTCTGTGCAGAGCTGCTATTTATGGAAAGTTACTATTTTTGGTAATTTTTGTATGTGCTCAGAATGATCTGATTTCTTTCTTGGAGGTTCATTTTGGTCATATAAGTCTTCCAGTAAAATTTTATTATCAGATCAAGTGTATATTGGAAGATATTGAAGATTTTCGGTATTGGCAGCAGGGTATAGAAACTTTGAACTCAGTTTTGAAGGATTTAGAGGCCCCGGATGAGGTCAAAAATTTGGGTGATGGGCACTTGGGCGGGTCAAGCCTGTACAGCGCTTCGTGGCATTTCTGAAATGGGGTTATAATAGCCGATCGGGTCAACTGGTGATGACTTATGGTCTTCGGAAGTTGGGCCACCCGAAATCACAGAAAATAATTTTCTTCAAAATTTCTATTCGAGTTTCAAAGGTTATCTTGAGCCGACTATGATGTAATGAAATGTAAAATAAAAATAATTTTAAGTTTGGTCGGCCTTATTGGCTAAAATTCTGGAACCTTCCCAGGCGGTGGAAAATTGCCTATTTAAGGAAGGCTGTATTATTGTCTTAGGCAGTTCAAAATAGTTCTGGGTAATAGTTCGAGGCTTTGTCCTACAGAATATTGTAAAGGAATGCCCATGTGGCTTTGCATATTGTAATTCTGAAAGTTTGTAATTCCACATTTGTGGAGATAATAAGAAGCCAATTTTTCTGTTCTTGCATATTATTGTTGTTGTTTCTCTTTTTCTGTTATGTGTTTGTGGTATTAAGGGGAGCACCCTTCATCAAGTGGTATCAGAGCAAGTTTTCTTGAGTGTGTAAACAGATCACCAACTGTGAGGCAGTTTGCACCAGGACCGTGGTAAGGGTTTCAACGCGCATCATGAAAATGCCTCCACGAAGAGAACGTGGCGGAAGAGCTGGTGTTGTAACACCTGAGGTTAGAGAGCTGTAGAGACAAGTGCGAGCATTGGAAGAAGAGATTCGCAGAGGAATGAATCTTAATGTCAGAGATGAAAGTGAGGATGAAGCCAAAGAAGAATATCAAGAAGGAGAAGCTGAAATTGTGAACCAGGAGGAAGAAAGACTTTTTCGGGCGATTTCCAAGATTGGGAAAAGACCTAAGATTGAGGTTCCTACATTTTCTGGAAATCTTAACCTAGAGGAATTGATCGACTGGATCAATGAATGTGAGGAGTATTTTGAGTATGAAGATGTTGGGGATCCTGATAGGGTCAAATTTGCGAAGGCCAGACTGAAAGGTCATGCGAAGATCTGGTGGCAAGAAATTCAATTAGAGCGAAATAGAAGAGGGAAAGATAAAATCACAAGATGGGATCGGATGGTGGATAAATTGAAGTGACAGTTCATTCTTGTTGATTATGAGCTTGACCTACTGAAGAAAATGCAGAGTTTGAAGCAAGCAGGAAGATCTGTTCAGGAGTATACAGAGGAGTTCTACTGACTTCTCATCAGAACAGGCCATACAGAAGCTGATAAGGAGAAATTTGCCCGATACCTTAATGGGTTAAGGCCAAGCATTCAGGAGGAGCTGAATCTGGTTCGAATGAACAGTATTGAAGAGGCATACCAGTTTGCCCTAAAAGTAGAGGAAAAGCTGAACAAGAAGTTTGAGAGTAGACAAAACGGAAGAGGTCGTGGTGGACGATCTGGTGGACGGTCATATGGTAGCCAAAATGAAGATCCAAAAAAGAAGGATGAGGCCAGTAGCAATCAGAATCAATGAGGAAATAATTCTAATCATTTCCAGGATCAGAATAATAGAGATCAGAGAGGAAGAGGAAGAGGACAAGGATCTGGAAGAGGTGGCTTCCGTGGAACATGTTTTCACTGTGGAGAAGAAGGTCATAGGGCATTTGAATGTCCTCAGTGCCAAGGAAGAACAGATAGGAGAAATGAAGGCCAGACCAAAGTTGCACATGTAGATGAAGATGCCAGATCATCAAATTTTGAAGATGCTGAAAAAGGAGAAACGTTGATTAACAGAAGAGTCCTGTTGAGTGGTGAGAATGAACCTGAGCAAAGGAGGAGCTTGTTTCGCACCAGGTGCAAGTGTGAAGGTAAATGTTGTGATGTGATTATCGATAGTGGAAGCACTGACAATTTGGTGTTAGAAGAGATGGTGACAAAGTTGAAGCTCAAGAGACAGAAACACCCACATCCATATCGGATTGCCTGGGTACAGGATGACCACAAGGTCATGGTCAATGAACAATGCCTGGTGAAGTTCAAGATTAGCGGATACCAAGATGAGGTATTGTGTGATATCATATCTATGGATGCATGTCATATGTTGTTGGGTAGACCATGGCAGTTTGACAGATGTGCTGTACATGATGGTCGTGCGAATACCTATTCCCTGACAAAGGATGGAGTGCGACATAAGCTAAAACCATTGAAGGAGACTGAAGAAAAGGTATGTGGTAATGCAAGGATAATTTTTGTTGACGAAAGAAATTTCCTAGATGGTATGAGGCATGAGCATGTATGTTTTGCTTTAATTCCAAAAGCTGGTAAAGAGGAAGTAGAAGATGTTCCTGTAGAAGTTGCAGATTTGTTGAATGAGTTTCAAGATATTGTATCCGATAACGTGCCTGATGGATTACCACCAGTCAGAAAGATCAGTCATTAGATGGACTTGATCCCAGGAGCGAGTTTGCCGAATAAGGCAGCACACAGAATGACACCTGCAGAAAGTGAGGAGTTGAACAGACAAGTACATGAACTGTTACAGAAAAGTTTGATCTGTGAGAGTCTGAGTCCCTGTGCTGTACCAGCAGTATTAGCACCAAAGAAGAATAGAGAATGGAGGATGTGTATAGATTCTAGGGCAATAAATAAGATCACAATCAAGTACAAGTTTCCATTGCCACGAATGGATGATATTATGGACTGTTTGAGTGGAGCTGTGTATTTTTCAAAGATAGATCTGAAAAGTGGATATCATCAGATTCGGATCAGAGAAGGAGATGAATGGAAGATTGCCTTCAAGACAAAGGAAGGACTGTATGAGTGGTTAGTCATGCCTTTTGGGCTAACCAATGCACCGAGCACTTTCATGCGGCTCATGAACGAGGTTCTGAAAGAATTTCTAGGTAAGTTTGTCATTGTTTACCTAGATGATATTTTGATCTTTAGTAAGATATTGGAGGAGCATATGATGCATATTCGTATGGTATTTGAGAAGCTGAGAGAAGAGAAATTGTTGATTAATTTGAAGAAGTGCAGTTTTGTGAAGAAAGAGTTAGTGTATTTGGGATTTGTAGTTTCAGTAGAAGGTCTAAAAATGGACCCAAAGAAGGTACAGGCTATCCTTGAATGGCCTACTCCAAGGAGTGCTACTGAGGTAAGCTCTTTTCATGGTTTAGCTAGCTTTTATAGAAAGTTTATTAGAAATTTTAGCAGTATTTGTGGACCCTTGACTGAAACAATGAGAGGGGATAGAAAAGAGTTTAAGTGGACTAATGGGGCAGAAAAGAGTTTTCAATTGTTGAAACAAAAAGTTACAGAACAACCTGTTTTAGCACTTCCAGATTTTAATAAGGTGTTTCAAGTAGATTGTGATGCTAGTGGTACTGCAATAGGAGCTATTATGAGCCAAGAAGGTAAACCTATTGCTTATTTCAGTGAGAAGTTAAATGATGCCAAGAGGAAATATTCTATTTATGATCAAGAATTTTATGCTATAGTTCAGGCATTAAAGAAGTGGAGACATTATCTACTTCCTAACGAGTTTGTTTTGTATACTGATCATCAAGCTTTGCAATATTTGAATAGTCAAGGAAAGTTGAATCAGAGGCATTTGAAATGGGTTAAGTTTTTGTAGAGTTATACATTTGTTTTGAAACACAAGAGTGGAAAGTCTAATAGGGTTGCGGATGCTCTTAGTAGAAGGCAACTATTGATGATAGAAATGAAGATTGAAGTGGTTGGGTTTAAGGAACTCAAGAATTTTTATCCAGAGGATCCTGATTTTGGTGAAGCTTGGAAAGCTTGTACAGAACCTGTTACTCTAGACAGGACGAAATGGTTGGATTTCATCATCCAGAATGATATGCTATTTAGAGGGAGTCAGTTGTGCATTCCACAAAGTTCTATGAGGGAGAATCTCATCAAGGAGAAGCATAGTGGAGGATTGGGTGGACATTTTGGTCGTGATAAAACCCTTGCTTTGGTTGGTGAGAATTATTATTGGCCACAATTGCAGCAAGATGTGAAGAAGTTTGTACAGAGTTGCAGAGTATGTCAGATGGCGAAAGGAGTGAAGCAGAATACACGGTTGTATCAGCCATTACCTATACCGGAGAAGCCTTGGGAGGATATCAGTATGGACTTTGTTCTTGGTTTACCGAAGACACAGCGGGGACATGATTTAATTTTTGTAGTAGTTGACAGATTTTCAAAGATGACACATTTTATTCCCTGCAAGAAGACTAATGATGCTGTTCATGTAGAAGAATTGTTTTTCAGAGAAGTAGTGAGACTTCATGGCTTGCCAAAGACCATAGTTTCAGATCGGGACACTAAGTTTGTTGGATATTTCTGGCGTACATTGTGGAAGAAGTTGAAGACAGATTTGAAGTTTAGTTCATCACATCATCCACAGACTAATGGATAGACAGAGGTGGTGAATAGGAGCTTGGAAAATTTTCTAAGATGTTTGGTTGGAGATAAGCCAACAGGATGGGATTTGCTTTTATCACAGCCGGAATTTGCATACAATAATTCTATCAATAGAAGCACTGGTAAATCACCATTCCAGATTGTATATGGAAGTAGTCCAAGAAATGCATCTGAATTGAGGAAGATAGATAAAGGAGAACTAAGTAGTGCTGAAGCTGAGGATTTTGCAGAACACTTGAAGAACATCCATGAGGAGGTGAGGAAGCATATTACCAAGATGAATGCACAGTATAAGGCTAAGGCAGATGAGAAAAGGAGGTATAAGGAATTTCAAGTTGGTGATGAAGTCATGGTTCATTTGCAGAAGGAGCGGTTTCCAGTTGGTACATATAACAAGCTGAAAATGAAGAAGTTTGGACCATGTAGGATATTGAAGAAACATGATTCAGGAAATGCATATGAGGTAGAATTACCTACTGAGCTAAATATTTCACCAGTGTTTAACATTTCAGATCTGACAGAGTATCATGAGGGAGGTGTTGAAGATGAGATCACAGTAGCACAGTGGAGTATTCCAGCAACTAGTTCAGACACTAAGGAGATCGAAGATATATTGGACAGTCGTGTTGGCAGAAGCACAAGGAACAGGATATATGAAGAATATCTGGTCAAGTGGAAAGGATGACCTATTGAAGATTCATCATGGCTGACAAAGGAGGAGGTTAGCCATCTTGGTTTTCCTCTGCACACCTGAGTCGTGATAGAGTCACTTCTCAAATTACCCTAGGTGTGTCTTGATGAAGGGTTCTCCCCTTAATACCACAAACACATAACAGAAAAAGAGAAACAACAACAATAATATGCAAGAACAGAAAAATTGGCTTCTTATTATCTCCACAAATGTAGAATTACAAACTTTCAGAATTACAATATGCAAAGCCACATGGGCAGTCCCTTACAATATTCTGTAGGACAAAGCCTCAAACTATTTTGAACTGCCTAAGACAATAATACAGCCTTCCTTATATAGGCAATTTTCCACCGCCTGGGAAGGTTCCAAAATTTTAGCCAATAAGGCCGACCAAAATTAAAATTATTTTTATTTTAAATTTCATTACATCATAGTCGGCTCAAGATAACCTTTGAAACCTGAACAGAAATTTTGAAGAAAATTATTTTCTGCCATTTCGGGTGGCCCAACTTCCGAAGACCATAAGTCATCACCAGTTGACCCGATCGACTATTATAACCCCATTTCGAAAATGCCACGAAGCGCTCTACAAGTTTGACTTGTGCAAGCGCTTGTCACCCAAATTTTTGACCTCATCCGGGGCCTCTAAAGCCTTCAAAACTGAGTTCAAAGTTTCTATACCCTGCTGCCAATACCGAAAATCTTCAATATCTTCCAATATACACTTGATCTAACAATGAAATTTTACTGGCAGACTTATATGACCAAAATGAACCTCCAAGAAAGAAATCAGATCATTCTGAGCACATACAAAATTTACCAAAAATAGTAACTTTTCATAAATAGCAGCTCTGCACAGAATAGCCCTTATTGAATTCAAAAACAGAAATATTTTTGGGTGATGCAAGATTGCTCTTACACCCATGATGCTCCTGCATCAGTTTTGGAGTTGTTGGGTGTTGACAACAAGAAAAACTTAGGAGAAAATGTAAATCGAACAATAGTTAAAAATTTACAAGATGCATTGAACAACATTAATAACTCAAATCCAGG
>BSBK01007834.1:2500-198298 GCA_027943335.1 Chamaecyparis obtusa | reverse complement strand
ATATATATATATATATATATATTGTTATTATATATTTATTATATTTGTATATAAGAGTTAAAAAATATCTATTTTTTAATTTCTATTTGACTTCTTTTTATATTCATTTTAGTAATCATTATGTAGTGATATTTTGATATCATATTCTATTTAATCTTGGTCTTCCTACTTTGTAAACTTATTTGTGATATTCACATGTTTTGTATTGTCAAATACTAATTTTTTTTCATTAGTGTGAAGAGCATTATTGAAAGAAACATATGTTAGTGAGTGGAATGTTTTTTATTAATTTTTGTGTTGGAACAAAGAAGCATGGACAATTTTCATAATTTAAATACTATAATCTACAATTTAAATAGTATACATAAATATATATGTATTACTTTGTCTAGTAGATATTAAGCTAGAAGACAATAAATTTTGATTTATTCTTGACCAAGAGGCTTTTGAATGTTTGGGTTATGTTATAGGCAATTTTCAATGTCATCGAAACATCATTAGATGAAGATGGGATTAAGAAACTCCTTGAGATTTTAGTCAATATATTTAACAAAATTATAATGTAAGTTCCTTATTGATAGACTAATTTATCCAATTTTAATATTGTCAAAATATCTTTAGTTTTTTCTTTTATAAGTAAAATAAATATATCAATAAATATTCAACAAGAAGGGAGATGACGTGCAAGGGTAGCTTACCAGGATGTGTCTAGATATGACTTGGCAGGAAAGGCCTCTATGATTTGGAATACACTTAAGTGAGGAGCAATGCTTATAAAGGAATGTCTATTTTGGATTTTCCATGAGGGTTTTGATACTCTTTTCTAACTTTAGATTATTGGGATGACCATCTCTCTATCTATTGTGCATTAGTTTCCTTATCTTCCGCATCTCTATAATATTTTGTCTAAAGTGGGCTAGAATAAGGTTGAGGACTTTAAGTTAGTTGAGAATATGAGTTAGCTAGAGGTGGCTATTTGGAAGGATCCTCAAGAATGGCCAAGTGAGGGTAATCTAGAAGGCTAACAAGAACTTGCTAAAGTATTAGTAGGTAGGCTCTATAATTCTCTTAAGGGCAAGGATATTCTTGCATGGAGCCTCAAACAAAAAGGAAAATTCTTGGTGACCTCAGGTTATTTGGAGCTAGAAATGAAGTGGTATGGAAAAATTAGAACTCTATGGTTGAAAAAGGTTTGGAATAAATTCTATTGGCCAAAATGTAACTTTTTCTTATGGTTAGTGGCTCAAGATAATTGTCTTACTAGGCAGAATCTATGTAAGAGAGGATTCAATGGTCCTTCTATCTATGTTCTTTATTTGGATAATGAGGACTATGTTTATCATCATTTAGTTCAGTGTGAGTATGCTAGAATGATTTGTCTTTGGTGGTGGGAAGTGTGGCATCATTCTTGTGTTCATGCTACTTTATTAGTGGAAATCTAGGAAAGTGTTATAAGACCACCAACTAAAACCTCTTTTCTCTAGCTCGATTGGGAGATTGGTCCTTCTCTTGTTCTCTAGAACCTTTGGATGGAAAGGAATAAAAGAATATTACAAGAGAAGTTGGAAGAGGATCAAGTATGGAGAAAACTTGTTACAGACTACAATAAACTTGTTTTGCGAAATGTGATATCTCTATGGGTAGAAGCAAAAAGTTGGGTGCCAATTCTGCGGAAGTTCGCGGCTTGAAAATTTGCGCCGCTTGAAACGGGCACCCATTTTAAAAAAATGGGTGCCCATTTTAGGCTCAGACATCTGATCTGAAATTCAAAAGTGGGTACCCATTTTTCCAGAAATGGGCACCCATTTTTCCAGAAATGGGCACCCATTTTTTAAAAAAATGGGTACCCATTTTTTGAAATAAAAAATGGGAACCCGTTTATTGAAAAATGGGTACCCGTTTCTTAAAAAAAATTTAAATTTTTTTTTTAATTTAAAATATTTTTTTAAACACATATTTTTAAATTTATGAAACGGGTGCCCATTTTTTGAATTTAAATAACGGGTGCTCGTTTCTTAAAATATGCACGCGGGAGTTTTCACTCTACCTCAGTTTTTGGTTTGGGATAGGTTTGGTGAGACCAAGCCTATGTCTAAGCCTCCAAAATTTTGGCAAAGGCATTGGAATAAAATTTTTAAGGCTTATCGTAATTTTTTGAAGCCCTTCTAGATCAATTTTTTTGACAAAACAAAAAGTCATTAAAGATCTCACTATCACAATTCTAAATATATAAATTTCATAATAATATGGTTATTTTTACTATTTTTACATTATTTATTAATTGATAGTGGTACATAAACGTAAAATAGTGAGACTCACTAAAACTTTAATAACTTTTTAATTTTTAAGTATTTTTAAAAATAAATTATATGTCATCAATCTAGATTCAATTCGTTTGAATTTAAAAAAAAGAATTTTTGAAAAAAAGAAAAATTATATTAAATTATGGTGGCCGTACATGAGAGGTTTGAAAAATAAAATTTATTGTTAATTAAAAATTAATTAAAAATAATTTACAAAACAAAAAAATAAGAAAAAATATTCTCATCATATTCTGTCTTAGGTATCTTCCCTAAAAAGGATTTAAAAAAATTCATTTATTTGTGTCAAAATATGGTGGTCGTACATGGATGTGGTATGGTCCTGAAACAGGCATTTTTAAAAAGTGGTTTTCAAATATGCCTATCAAAATATAATTTATACCATGTGGGTATTAAAATAAATTGTATATTTGAAAAGTAGACTCCAAGTACTATAATTTCTATTAGTGAATTTTTTCGAGATTCAATCTCTAAGTGCCTCAAATTTTGAGATCAATTCAGATAAATTTTGAAACATAGGAAAAACACTTCCACTTTTTGCAAAAAATTGGCACCCAACTTCTTGCAGCCACCCCTATGGTGATTGATCCTAGTGGCCATGGAATCATTGATCTAATTTGAATTTAGGAGGATGTAGAAAGGCTTTGAAGGCTAGTAAATGGTTGTGGAAATATAAACAAAGGATTCATCATGAAGGGATATGGTGTCCTCCATATGGAGTTTTGAAAATTAATACTGATGGATCTGTTGCCCTAATTTTCCTTCGATAAATTTGGCCTAGTTTTTCCAAGATCCTCATGCTTTAAACCCTGTTGAACAACCCCAAAAAATTTCATGGGTTTCTACCCTATTCTCTAGCCTCTGCAAATTTCTTTTAGTCTCCTAGTCTGCAGTTCAAAAATTCAAAAAGTAGCCATTACCCTCAAAAGCCCCAAAAAACCCTAAGCCCTGTTATATTTCCTTGTTACCGTTTTGGGCCACTTAAATATTTAAAATGCATGTGCTAAAAATTTGACCACCTTCAGGTGTTAAGTCTCGAGGTTGTCGGGCAAGGTCCCTTTTAATTTTTCCTACCAAAGCCTAAGTTTTCGGCAAATATTTCCTCCCGACCTTCCCTTTAAATCTTGTGGTTGTCGCATGATCGCATGGAATCTTTTGAGCCCTTGTGATCATGTGATAGGATGACACCTATATTGGTGGGCCCATTCTTCATCTACAAAGGTTAAGCTCAATAAAATCTTGTGGTTGTCGCTACACCACTAAGGAAAGATGTTGCCTATTTAAGCGTGCGGTGTAACGATAGTTGTTGATCTTCCCTTTTGCTCAGTGCTACTATCAGTGGGTCCATTGTGACATAGTCTAAGGTGTCTACTTTTGGTTGGTCATGAGTTTGGTGACATGGAGAGGTGTCAGTGGGGCCTAGTGGTTGTCTTTCCTTAGAGATCTGACAGTTATCACATGTTCGGAAGGGGTATTCCTTTCCCTTGTGATCATGCGACAACCATTGATGCTACTTTATTGCCACACCTTTGGAGGTGGGTCCTTTCTTGCTAATTTGCTCGCATGAAATTGGTCCACATAACAATGACCTAGATGAGTTAGTGGGGCCTGATCTTTTTGGGAGGTTAAAGTACAACAAGATCTTGTGGGTGTCATTATACCGCCAATGTAAGATGCACACTATTTAAGCTGGCGATATAATTATAACCATCTGATGAAGATAAAGAAGGCTATGGGTCTGCATTATTAGATGGGTTGATGTGTAAAGCTTTTGATTGGTCGTGAGCTGGTGATGTTGAAATTTGTCAGTGGGACTGAGCCCTTTTGACAATCAGAGGCTCTGACATTTGTAGAGGATTGATGGCTGACATATGTTCGCAAGGGTTTGTGTCAGAGCTTGTGATCATGCGACATCTGTTGATCTTGCTTTATCTCTGGGCTTTGTCAGGTGGATCCATTTTTGGTGACATGCTTGTTCTCTATTGGCTCCCAAGTGACAGTGAGGATGTGTCAGTGGGACCATGTCAGAAGGTCTATAGATGTGTCAGAAAGGCAAAGATCTATGATGGTTGTATGATCTCATAGAATCTTCTGACCCTATGAGATCATGCAACAACTGTCCAATCAAAATCTTGGAAGATAGTGGGTTCAATGTCAGAAAGAATGCAACATGGATGTGTTTGGTAGTGTTTGATTGGTTGGTGAGTGTGCAACGTGGAGTTTGTCAGTGGGCTCATGGCGTCAATCTTCTTCAAAGCATTTAACACCCAATTTGATCTTGCAGTCGTCATTATACCATTTGGTCAAGATGCTCATCCTTTAGCATCGCGGTATAACGACAATTGTCTGATGCACTCTCAGGGCCATGGGTCAAAGGTTTGCCCTGTCACGCTATTTTTCTCACTTCCAATTGGCTGCTGACTTTGACGATGGCATTTGACTTGTCAGAAGGGTTTTAGACTATTCTAAAAGGTGCATCATAGTCATTCATTTGCCAAGAAGGGGTTCTCATCAATGGACACATTTTAAAATGACTAGCTAGCTGTTAAATATTCAAATTTAAATATCTCTGTAGAAGGTTTTCTGCCAGCGATTGATTCAAACATGCTGTGAGCGGCAAGGTAGCTAAGAAAGTTATGTCTGTAGGACATTTGTAGTTGGAAAGGGTGATGAGAAAGTCTGGGTAGCCATCTTCAGTCATTTCTTGTCCCTAAGAGGTACCATTTTTAGCATTCATGGCAAGACTTTGTGGAGAAAGGTTGATGGATCCAGGTTGCTTGTCTGCAAGTTGATTTCAGTACAAGGATGGGCACGTAAGCAAATATCTGATCAACCATGATGTTGCAAAGATGTATTTATCATCAAATTTTATGGGATTAGGGTTTGATTATTCTAATGTAAAATCTTGTAACCCTAGTTAGGTTTTTGACTCCTGCCTGCGTGTAGTTGGGTATGTATATATTGTATTTTTAGAACCTTAGGGCTCAAAGAGAGTTCACATTTTGTAAAGAAGAAAGTCTCTTTCTTAGAAGGCTATCTATGGAACTTTTCTACCTTCTGGTTTTCTACATTCTGTAATCTCCCATTGATGATTCAAATATTGCAAAGGTATTTTGTGACATCTTTTGTATCCCTGTGCTTCCTTGTCTAAATTATCTCTTATTGAATCAATGTATATGATGTTTTTGGTGGTATCTTAGGGTTCCCGATCTCTCTCTCTTTCTACAATTTTGTGTATTATTGTGGATGATTTGATGTGAATTATTTTGTGGGTATACCTCAACCTCTTAACAATCTTGTCTCATTCCTATGCCGATTTGTAGAGGTGAATGTTTGTCTGCAGGTTGTAGATTGTCTAAACTTTTAGGAATACTATTGTTTGTGAAAGCTCTCTCTCTTTCCCAGAATAGTCTCTTTTCTATTGCAGACCCTTCTATGAAATATTTATGTAGGCCTATTTAGTGAGTTGTGATCTTCTAGACTTGAGTTGTTCATTATTTTCATCCTCTATACTAAGATCTAAACCCTAATTTCAGTGTATCACCTAGTAGGTAGTTTGCTTTCAGTCATTTCCCTTTCCAAGCATTCCTTCTATCCCTTTCCCTCAAAAGATTTACTTTTCATGTCTAGAAGAAAATTAAGGTGATTATCCAAGAGGAACCAACCTAGAACATGGAGGTCTCATCTCAGTTAGCATAGGTCCCACAACTTGGAGATGATTCCCATGTTATACTAAGTTATCAAGACTACGAGAGATTGAAACAAGGGTGCAAACTTAGTGTATAACAGGATCATCCTGTGAGAATCCTTGTCATGTAGGAGTCAAGGGTATTGGGAGAGGTAGTGATGGTGGGACCTAATCTTCCCTTTCTCTATTAATGAAGTGGAACATTGTAAAATAATTTGATGGAGGCTTTAGCTATCTTACATGTTATTGATAGAGGTTTCTCCCTTAGCTAGAAGAGAATTATTTGTGAGTGACTCCTATCTTATTGGGGATTTTTTGAATGATTGGAGGATGGATGGGGTTAATTGTATGCTAGATCTACTAGTTAATAAGATTAAATTCTCTACAATTTCTTGGATGGTGTCTCTTTTTTTCATATTCCTATGAAATGAAATAGGGTGGCTGATTGTTTGGCTAAGTGGGCATCTGAAAATCCTGAAGATTGGGATGTTAGAGAAGGGGGGATATTATCTCTAAACTATATAAAAATATTATATAGGTTAACCATTCAGGGTAAAGATATGTAATGTTTTGGTTTGTGCTTTATTTCCTAATTTATTTTGAATAAATTTTTACTCCTTTTTAAAAAAACGTTAGAAAAAAAAATAAAAAAAAAATCTATAAAATTACACATGGGTCTTATTTGTTTATCAAGCTTTGAGAATATATTATTATTTCTAAATAAAGTTAGTAATCAAGGATGAGGAAAGGTAGAATTAAATTTTCTTGTTGGAGTCATCGTTCACTTCCAAATCCTTAGACTTACACATCAACCTTAACTTCAAGGTATTTTTTATTAATGGGAAAGTGATTTTCAAGGGACTAGAAACCATTAACAAAATACCTTAAATTCAAAGTGTTGATATATAAATAAAATTATATATTAGAAACAACATCATAAAATTCCTCTATTTTGATGATTGTTGGCTTGGCGACGCCCTCTTAGTTGTTGATCCCTCTTTTTGTCAGTATCGAGAGGCCTATATTAGGCAGGTTGGAAGATGGGTGGTGGATCATATCCATATTATATGCGAGTCAATCTGAATGAAGGGGGTCCTTCTCTTTACATCCTTTAGGATTTACTAAAATTTGTGCATATTTTCATCTCGAATTCTGATAACCTTTTGACTTGGTCCTAGGATTTGGATGGGAATTTATCTTCCTCATTGGCTTTCATGATATAGACCAAATCTCTATTCCCCAAGATTTTTTGGGGGTTGGTTTGGAATCATATGATCATCCCTAAAATCAACATATATTTTGTCTATAGATTCAAAATAAAATTTTAAATATTGGCAAACTTTACAAAAGAGGTATGGATATACTCAAGTGGTTCTAAATATGCTTGAATCATACTAAATATTCCTTCCATATATTTTTTAGGTGTGCCTTTGTGTGTGAGGTTTGGATCTACTTTTAGAATTTGTGCCCACTCTCTTATAATTTCTCTAACTCTTTTACAAATTTTCAATAAATAATGGATCACTTAGTCTTCCAATCATTCTTTATCATGCATTTGGAACCTTATGTTGCCTCACATTTCTTGGGGTCTTTGGAAAGAATTTAATAACCATTTTTTTTAGGGCTAAATATTTTTATGCTAATGTGGTTTCCAATAAGATTCATCTAGAAATCAGAGAGAATTTTAAAGTCATTTAAAATGAGGTTAGAGTTGATAGGTCTCTAACTCCTTCTGTGATTGATCAAGACATTTCTCGTAGGTGGAAGCTTAATTGGGATATTTCAAAGACCCCATTTAAGTAGAAGAGCTCTCAAGATGGTTCTAGGTGGAGACCTCCTTCCTCAAAGTGCGTAAAAGTTAATATTGATGGGGAAACAAAGGGTAATTCTGAGCCTCCAGTATGTTGTGAAGTAGTGGATTCTAATCATCAAAGCCTTGTCTTGATGGTGGCCCCCTCTTTGGCTACTCAAGAAAACCACTTTGTTGAGGTTTTCACAACCTATCTTGGGATAAATATGCCCAGAAAGAAAAATTTGAAAAAGGGACCTAGATTGAAAGTGATTTTCAAGCAATATCCTCAATTATTTGAAGGGGATTTCCCCCTTATTAGGAAAATTAAACCCATCATTAAATATTTCCTTCAATTACTTAGGAACTTTGATGATTATATTCTCACACATGAATCATGAAGGTAACCATGTTGACGATAGGTTAGCCAACATTTGTGTTTCCATGTAAGAAGTGTAATACCCCAAAAATGGGCTATAGGTTCATTAACCTCCTAGATCTTTAATTCAAATGAAATCGACATCCAAGTCCTACCCTAAGGCACATCTGCACATTATCAAATCTTAATTGATTATCCTAAATTCTGCATTAGGGAATATTCTTTATTCCTATTTATCCTAATTATCTTTGATTTAATGATTATTTGGCAATAAATCCTAGTTATCCTAAAGTTTGATTAATTGAATATTCTGAATATTTAATTAATTAGATTTAATACTACCACTTAATTATTTAATTGGATTTAATTATATTTATTCCTAAATTGTATTATACTATTTTGATGATAAATAAAAAATCCTATGACTAATTGGTTAAATTCTTATTTAAATAATTAATGTCAATTGTCAAAATTAATAATATAGTTTTTGAATAAAATTTTGATTTAATAATTGACTAACCCATAAATCAATTGTTTTATTTTTAAAAATTAGTTAAGTTGATGATAAATCACTTTATTTATTAAATTAATTTATAATTAATTATGCACAATCCAAAAAATAGTTAAGCTTTAAATCAAAAAGTCAATTCAAGTTGTTTTAAAAAATAAACTCAACTCTCCTTTGAGTTGAAAGCTGATCTCAACTTCTGATTTAAATCAAAAAATTGATTTGCATGGTTTTGTGAGTTAATCTATCTCTAAATTCTTGATAACTCAAAAATCAACCAGAGTTTATCAAGAGTGATTTATGGCTTTTTCTATGCACCTCCAAAGCCCTAGATTTCTATAAATTAAGGCCTCAGCTCTTCATTTTGAATCCATCCATGAATTGCATCCTCATGTCAGCGAATTGGTGATCGAAGAATCAATCTTTGTGAATCCAAGTTGTTGTGATATTTTCATTGTTTTAAGCATTCATATCATTTAGCGTATTACTGTTAGATTAATTGCATGTCATATCAGTTTCTCATATAGAATAGATTCATATCAATTTATTTCATCTTATTGCATAGAAAATCCAAAAATATAGATTAATTTGCATTCATCTCATATCTAGATTCTGCATTCAAATCCTTCATTTAGGTGTCGTCAAGGTCACTGATCTCGGTCCAATCTAAGAATAACATACTCACACCTACTAGAAGGCAGTAAATCATTTGGTTAGATTAGTTTCCATTTCACTGCATGATTTTCATTTTAGCTAACCTCTAATGTTTTACGGAAGTGTTGTGTCTACAACTAGGTACAAAATTCACACACACATTTTTGGCGCCCACCGTGGGGCCCTGAAATGGGTTTCCATTCAATTTCCATCAATTTCTATCATCTTCTTGTCTTTTTCTATTCCAAGCTGTGATTTTTAATTTTTGTCCGTATAATTTTCATACGAGTTTTGTCAGAAACTCATATCAGACGGTACCCACTATCGTATGATAGTTGATTTAGTCAAGGATCATATCATCAGAAACACAGTGTCGTTTGGAAGCTCTATTGTCATATGGTCTTATACCCATTGTCGTATGATTTTTTGGACTATCGTCTGGGAGGTGACCCACTATCATATGAGATTCAATGCCAGGTTTCAATTTTTATTTCACCTTTTTAGCCAATTTTCCAGATTTGATTTCTAGATTTAGACTGACAGTTAACATTAATAATTGAAATTTTTTGTTTCTGATTGATTTCTGCTAATTTTGATTGGGAAAAACATGAGAATTGCTAAAAATAGGTAAGAATCTACTAAGCACATTGTGAGGAATTTAGGTAATTTTCTTAGCTGATAATATTTTGATTTGGACTAAAACAAACTCTCGCTTGTTAAGCTTGTGTGACCTTTTATTACTTTCATATCATAGATTTCATTTTGGGCTATAAAAATGAACATAGATTTGCTTTTCAACATCTTTGTTACACATAGTAAATAGGCCCTATGAACACTATTTGTGGTTCTTGAGAGAGTGGGTTTCAAGGGAAACTCTTCTTAATAAAGGAACCCTTGTAGGTAGGGAGGTCACTAAGAGCATCTCACGTTCTACTAGATTTGTGCATCTCTAGCTTTTGATTGATACATTCTCTCTCTAGAGAGGTTGATAGATCATAAGTGGTTGACATCATAGATCTTTCTAAAATAATCTTGGTCTTAGCATGTTGGATTAATTTGTCTGCTGTGTTTGGGTTAAAAGTGAAAAGGCTAGAGGACTATGCTCTAATCCCTTTTTGTGTAGTATCAGAAACTTAGATCCTTGAATCTGGAACCAGTCTCCATGTGGTATCTTTTGTGAGTCACCTTTAGAGAGGGTTAACGATAGTGGACATTACCTTAATTGGGTTAACCACATTGATGGAACCTCAAGTGGTAATAGCCATTTTAACCATGGTAGCAACAGCCACTATATAAATGTCCTTGTGGAGGAAATCTTCACAAGTGTGGTCTCTAGTTGGGCTATTAGATCTCCCTAGCAGTTCCTGATTGATTAATTTCTCAGACTGTGTCAAAACCCCGGTGCACCTGGATTGGAGTTCACCCTCTTGAGATCACAAAATTTGCAGAGTTAGACCATTGCTACAAAGCCTACTGAGGCCAAATTTTCATTTTCTAGGAATATGTGCGTTATTGCAAAACTTTTTGGAACATACACTGTTAGCACTCCTAGGGATGAGCACATTCAGTCACTTGGTTTTTCATGCATAGGGTTTCTTTGTCCCCTGTTCATTATTTTTAGATGTGCTTGAAATCACTTGCTTGCTATTTTGTGTGCCTATTTATCTATCTGGTTACTAAGAATGAATCAATCTGGTACAATCTTCAAATCTGGACAGATAATTTTGTGAACAATTTGAAACTAAAAACCTAAAAAAATTGCAAAATTTGATGTCAAACACCTTTCTGAAGTCAAAAGTCATCTTGTAAAGTCAGAAAGTCATACAACTTTTGGCTATTGTCATTTCAGAACCCCCATATTGTTGTATGGTAGCTGGTATATTGTCGTACGAGTTTTGCTGCCAGTCAATTCAAAAAAGTAAAAAACCCTTCTATCAACTATTGTACAAGTTTTGCAACTATCATATGAGTTTTTCAATTGTCATTTCATAGCCTACCCACTATCATATGAGCCTATAGAAAGTCATTTGAGAAATTTTAAAAAATTGCCATAAGTTTGTCAAAATTGTCAGAGACCCAGCTTTTACAGCCTATTTTCAAAGTCTATCACATAAACCACTATGTTAGGAATAGATCAGAAACTACTGAGAATCTAATCATTTTCCTAAAGTGGCCTTTTGAATCTGATTTAGCCTTCTAGTTAATCAATTTGAGTCTTTTTCATGTTGTGTCAAAACCTTGTCATAACTATCCATCTTCAAAATGGCTAAGTGTTGTGAAATCATGTCCACTATCTTTTGGGCATCTACCCATACATCTAGGGCACAGTATCCTTCATTTACATCTAATCTAAGCTTCAATCAATCAAACTTTGACAAGGTTGTGTCATTTGATCTTCTTCAATCAGATTTTTCTTCAGTTGTCTTCATCATATTCTTTTGCTTCACCCAAGGTTAATGGTGGAAAATAGAGCTTCCTCTCATAATAAATTAGGGGAAACATCTCATACCTTACCTTTGACTCATATCCAGGGTCCAACTCTTGAACAACTATACAATTCTGGTCTTTACGAAGATGATGGTCTTAGCAACTTTCGATTAAAAATTGGTTACATTCCTCCACCATCAACTCACGGAGGTAATCAACAAAATCCTCCTTGATCTATCCTAGGGAGTCTAAAAACTCCTACCATGTCTCAAGCAGGGACAAACCATGGCTCTCAAAGAGCTCAATCTCAACATGGTGTAGATCAGGAACCCACACCTGAAGAAATTGCTCGGTATCAAAATGATGATTACTTCAAAATAATGATGAAGCATTTCTTGAAAGAAGATAGAGAAACATACTTTTTACAATTAGCTCATCAAGGAGCTAAACTTCCTCCCAATTTTAATGTGGAAGATTTCATTACACATGAGGAAGAAACTCCTATTTCGGCTATGATGAAACAAATGCATACCATGCAAGTAAAAATTAACAAGATGGAAAAAGGAAAAGAACCTAGAGAATTCTCCATGGAGGTCCTATGTGCTTTTCCATTTGATAAAGACTTGTAAATGCCACCATTCCCTTAAAGGGTGGAAATGCTGAAATATGATAAGTATGATGGAAAATCTGATCCTCAAGATCATGTTAGAGAATTCTGTACTCAATCTATGGAGTTCATGCATGAACCAACCTATCTGATGTGTCTTTTCCCTTGATCTCTGGGAGGGGCAGCCATTCATTGGTTCTCTAGGATGCCTCCTACAATCAAAACCTTTGAGGATTTGATCAAATTGTTCTATCAGCAATACTCCTACAACATCCAACATCTAGTCACCATGATTGATATCTGCAATCTCAAACAATATCCAAGAAAACCATTCTTGACATTTCTCAAAAGATGGAGAAAGAAATTATCTCTATATGCTAGGCCTATTCCAGAAACTGAGAAGCTGGAAATCTTCATCAACAATGTTGTTCCAAAAATAAACTACCCTTTACAAATGCAAAATCACACATCTTTTGACAAGATGGTAGATAGTGCAATCAAAATTGAAAAAGTACTTGTGAAAAAGGGAGACGTCACACTTCAAAAGCACAAGTATGAATCTAGTTCTAAGGATAAGAACAAAAATTGGAACAAGAATAAGGGCATCATCATAGATGGCATTGTTGATAATCATGCCCCATCTAAGGCACCTTCTTTCAATCTAACCATTAGTACTCAAGCCATCAAAGCTTCAGAACAAAAGGTGTCCAAATCATCTCAAAAGAAGCCAGAATACAAATCTTGGTCCGCTGATAATAAATGAAATTTCACTTCTCTTGGAGAATCTTTGGAATCAGTTATGAGACACTAATACATTTGGGGTGAAATTGCGATGACAATTTGCGATAGCGGGTAGATGTTATGTGTTTTTGCCCTTTTTTTTCAATTATAACTCGACAATGTCGCAATTGTGATGTTGTCAGGATATAAGGCAAAAAAAGAAAAAAAATGTTGTCATTTGTATTTTCAATAGCGCCGTTGTCATTTGCAGCCGTTGTTGATCACCCTCATTTCTCTGGTTTGGGTCTCCGGTCTTGACATAAAGACTCAAATGTTCCAAAGTCTCCTCAAAACAATCACTCTATTTTTTACACACCGAACAAAGGGCACTTCGAGGACAGGGTTCCCTAATCTCACTTCTGATGAATGAAGTTTACGTAGGTAGATACTTGAGTCCTACTGTGTTAAGATTCTGCAAACAACTATCATTAGTATTCTTTTAATTCATGGATAAGTCTATAGTTTTTTGGTGATGATATAGTGATTTATTTTTGGTCTCTGTAGTTATAAGTTGTAGTTAGATGTATTAACGATACCAGAAATTTATCATTCCAAACCAAGTCAACTCGGTACAGCCAAATGTGGAATTAATTTTTGCAATGTAAAGGGGTTTTGGTTTATGCGAATTTCAGTTGAGTTGTATCACATTCAATCTAAAAATAAACTGCGGATACTCACATGGATTGAACTTGCATCATTGTGTCAATTTCATGATGAAATCGTAGGCCCTAATTTGGGAATTCACCACGGACATTCTATGCCGTTGGTTGAAAAACAAATTAGGGTAATGAATGTTCTTCTATTAAATAATCAGAATTGTAAAAGATGTTAAGTGTGCTTCAAGGACAAAAATCCATGGTTGAATATGCACAACGTATTCAGTCAAGGAAACAAATGAATACCTGCAGCCTCGCCCTAGTAGAAATTATAACCATGCCCTCAACAGTTTGAAAGAAGTGTTAGAGTATTATTTCCTTTTACTCTAGTTGCTTAAGCGTCTCTTAGGTGCATTATTAATTAATTCTTAATTAATAATGTGCAACCTAGTATTTCCCTTTTAGGGTTTCATTCACCTTTTTAAGGTTGAACTTTGTAATTGTTTTTTTAATTCAGTTGATAATTTTGCTCTCACATTTTGAGTGAACATCTGAGTTCTGCTTTTTCATCTTTGTGCTTCTACTTTGTATTAGGTTCTTGCATGCAGGTGTATTCGGGGTCTGTGGATTTGCATGTTTGTCAAATCCTACATAGTATTAGAGCCTCCCCGCCGCTGCCAAGGTTGAAGTTCTTGGAGCTTGGATTCGAAGACGACAGCCACAGCTTGTTTCTGGGGTTTTCTCTCACTTTGAAGGAGGCACGATCTTTTGGAGCAGATTGAGTAGAAACAGACTCCACCATTGCGTTCAGAAGGTCCGGGAGAGTCGAAATCATATAAAACTCGACTCAGTTTGGCCCCCGTGACCACAGGGAAAAAAATTTGCCCTACCAGGGCCGTACGGCTCAAAAATTGAGAAAAATTCTCAAAAAATGCACAAAAAATAAGTTTTTCTTTAAAAAAAATGGCGCGCCGCTAGCGCGCCACCAGCGCACCGCCAACGCGCCACCCGCAGCGGCTGCTGGGCAGCGCGCCGCCAGCGCGCCCCCGCCGCGCCGCCGCGGCCAGCCACCGCCCGGCCACCGCCCGGCCGCCACCCGCGCTCTGCCCAGGCCCCACCCCCGCTCCGCCCGGGTGCCACCGCAGCCGGTGGATCCGCTTTTCGGCCATCGACCCGGCACCCGAGGCAGACACAGGTGACATCATCTGACGTCATCTGGCGGATTTTTTTTTCCAGCAAGTTTTTTAAAAAAATTTCCGACGATTTTCATTTTTCCGGCAACCGTAAAAATTTTTCCGGCGACCGTACCTTTGACAGCCAAACGGCCGTCAAATTTAAGCACGTCTCTGTGTTTTTCCAGAGAGTTGTCTTTTGGAGGGGCAGTTGGTTTTTCGACCGTAACTTGAGCATACGGTGTCATTTTTTAGAAAATGAAATATCGCCGGAAAGGTGTTTTCGAGACGGACGCGATGGTGCTGGTTTTGTTAGCTGATTCAGCCGTTTGAGTACCTATTTTCAGCATTGAAGTAGAGGCTTCATTTTCCCTCCTGCTCTGCATCTAGTTTCCAGGTTCTTCGCTAGTTTTTTTTGTACTTTCAGTGGTTGATTACTTGCTGTACGGGGGTTAGAATTCTACTTTGTGGGGGGGGTGCATTTGCTTTCTATCATTTACTTTCAGAAATCGACCCTTCTTCTTCTGTCTTTCTTTCTCTCAATGTCGGACCCATCTGTGGCTCGGCTTACACCACATAACTACCACACTTGGAAAGCACACATGACCAGGCTCCTCATGTCACGTGGCTTATGGTCATGTCTGGATGAACACCAACCTATCCTGCAGCGTCCCTTTAAGGTTCTTCAGCACAGGAACAAAATGGATGAAGCCATGGGTTTGATTGCACTGAACATCTCTGACAGTCTCTTATTTCACCTAGAGGGTTTGACCACTCCTAGGGCTATTTGGAGCAAGTTTTCAGCCTTGTTTGGTACAGTCAATGAATTCTGAAAGCTTCAGATTGATGCAGAGTTGACCTCTTTGACTCCTTCTGATTTCCCCACTATAGAGGACTTCTTGATGAATTTTAAGTCTTTGCGTACAGTTTTGCAGGGATGTGGAAAAATCAAGATAGATGATGAGTGTATCTATTTGATACTCTCAAAGTTGCGAGGATAGTACCAGATCTTTTCTTCCACTTTCTACTCCACCATGGATGCTTTGGGTACCAAACATGTTATGCCCTCTTTTGAGAATTTCTGTGACAGGTTGACTCGTGAGCAGTCCAAGATCACTCAGATGGATTCACTTGCAGGTTCACAGTCACAGGCATTGCTTGCCAAGTCATCTCAGGACACACAGAAGCCGAAGCCGAAGTAGATATCTGACTCCTCCTCTCAGCACTCTACTGACACACCATCTTCTTCTAAGGAGAATCAGAAGACTCAGATCCCCACATGTTCCTATTGTCAGAAGAGGAACCATGATGAGTCACAGTGCTTTCAGAAGAGATGTGATGGTTATGAGAAACAGATTGCAGATTTGCAAGCTCTCCTTCAGAAGAGCACTATTTCCTCTCCATCCTCTTCCACCTCACAGGGGTCTGCTTTTCAGTCTTCTGCATCTTCTTCGACATCTGGACAGGATTTTGGACAGGGTCATGCATTACGGGCATCTGTTGCATCCCCTTTACAGGTCCCTTGTATACTGGATTCCGGTGCTTCTCACCATATGGCATCTTCTCAGGAGTTGTTTTCTTCTTTTGAGACTTCTCCTATTCCTCATATTCTCATGGGGAATAACACTGTATAGACAGTCTGTGGGATAGGTTCAGTCAGCATTCAGGATGGCACATTCCATGATGTATTGTATGTTCCATCTCTCTCTGCAAACCTTCTCTCCATTTATCAGATTACTCGCAGTGGGTCAGGGAAGACAGTTGAGTTCACGGCCGATTCAGCCTTCATCAAGGATAGTGTGACAGGAGGCATTATTGCTACAGGGACAGTTGATCATTCCTCCCGTCTCTACATCTTTTCTCATTTTGGTCCACCATCTCCATTGTCAGAGCTCAGCTCTCCTCTTTCACGAGAGCATCATGTGGTGCAGTCAGGTAGCTTGAACCTCTGTGTTGTTCCTGAGACCCGTGTTGTGACTGATACACCACATCCTGAGGAGTACTTTTCTTTTCAGCCAGATTCTTCTTCAGCACTGCTTGATCCTCCAGCTCCATTCATCGAGCCACCAGGTGCAGTTGTTGAGGATTCTTCAGAGGACACTCATCTCCTCTCTCATGACAGTGTCAGCACACCTGTCATACCACTTGCATTGGGGATTCCCTTTCAGGATCCTTGTGTCTTCACATTTGAGCATCAGCTCGGCCTTCCAGTGACACCTCATCCTTCGAGGTCACCTCTTCAGCACCCACTGACCTTCACTCCTCTGCATTGGAGTCACAATGGTTTGCTCATTGCTCCAGGGGTTCTTTCATTCTGGGGGGCTTTGGAGCATCGACCCTCTCTCTCAGGGGGGGTTAGCAGCACGCATTGTACTATTGGCTTTGAGAGAGTCTCTTGAAGTCATGCCTTTTGTCTTTGCTTTCTTTTATATCTCTTTTTGGAGAGGGGTTTTTCCCACTAGGTTTTCTCCTTTGTCTCCGGTTTATAGAGATTTCCTTGTACTGGGTACCTGATCAGGCCTTGTTGCCGGGACCCATTTCTTGCTTTCTTAGTCTTGCTAGGTCTGCTTTCTCCCTGCGTTCAGCTTAAGGGGGGGTGTTAGAGTATTATTTCCTTTTACTCTAGTTGCTTAAGCGTCTCTTAGGTGCATTATTAATTAATTCTTAATTAATAATGTGCAACCTAGTATTTCCCTTTTAGGGTTTCATTCACCTTTTTAAGGTTGAACTTTGTAATTGTTTTTTTAATTCAGTTGATAATTTTCCTCTCACATTTTGAGTGAACATCTGAGTTCTTCTTTTTCATCTTTGTGCTTCTACTTTGTATCAGGTTCTTGCATGCAGGTGTATTCGGGGTCTGTGGATTTGCATGTTTGTCAAATCCTACAAGAAGTGCTTCCAGAATCTTCCAACCAAGGTCAGTTCTCCACCTAAGAACCCATCTTTAGAGCCTGTTGATTGATCCCTGCTAATCTGATCAATTAGCCTGTGTCTTGATAATGTTTGCAGATGCTGGAGTAGGTTGTGAGAATTAGAACAGAGGAATTTCCACAGTGCAAAGAAATAGTACTCTATTTTATTTTCTTTGTGTATTGAAAATTGGAGGGAAAGGTTATAGTAAATTCAAAAGGGTACAGTTAGCATAACAAGCAGCATAATTGGTACTATTTTGGTAAGTTGAATAAGTTTATTTGAAAGGTGTGTTTATTTGAAAAAAGGTGAAGATCTGTTTATAAGTCTGAAACGAAATAGAGTTGAAAGAACAATTATTGAAATTTGTGAAGTAAGTTACATTGGTTACTTGGTGAGTTTCAATTAAACCAACACTTGATGAAGAGGGAAGGGTGGTGGTCTTCAAAACACAATGAAAGTTTGATAATTTATGAGGTTTAGGCACTTGGGCTTATCAATCACCTCAATTTCTTCAGGAACCTGACTTGACAAGGCTTTTCTCAATACTCCTAGATGATACTTTTGGTGTTTTAGGCTAGTAATAACTTAGATGCAAGGAACTCCAAAGTTCAAAATCAACCCCACTACTCCCAATTCTCAAAATGCACTCAAACTGTTTCAAAAGCCTAGTAAAATTCCTGCAGCAAACTTGGAAGGGAAATAACTTTATGTTTTCTGAAAACACTAGACAATATGATAACATTTTAAAATACCCTTTTCAAAACTCTACAACATACCAAAAGCTTGTATACTATTACTTTGGACCAGTAACCCAAAACATGACAGTTGCCCTGTTTCAAGGCACACAAATTGACTAGTTTTCCAAAGGAAGTATCAATCAAATATGTCATATCGACCTCAAATCTTGGACAATATTTACTTATGCATCCAATTTCTCAATTCCCAAAGGAATTAGACCCCTGTACTCTGTAACATCAAAACCCCTAAATTGTGACTTCAAACCCCTTGATATCTAGGGCTTCCTCATTCCCACAGTTCTCCACACTCTTGCAACAAATTAGAGATAGATTCACCATCCTATAAACATCACATGACATTCCCAAACACCAAATATCTCCTTTGTTGGGTAGATTGCTCACTGCTACACCTTATCCACCGTTTCCATTAGTTTTTCCTCTCTATTCGGGCTGTAATCACTCTTATCCCGCGTGGTTCTATATATGAAGTGTCAACAACATATCATACATGTTAAAAGGTTAACATTCCATGAATATCAGGCCTCCATACTCATGGAATGGTTCTCATTTCCTTAAAAAACCTACTGCAGTAACAAAATAATTAAAACAAAAGATCACTAGTCTACAACTGGTGCGACAATGGCTTTAACACAATTTGGAAAACATCAATTAGAAATGTAGATGGTTACTAAACCCCTGTCAATGCATTAGGAAATCCAAATCAATCAAATTTGAAACATAGCAATGAGATGGGTAACAGATAACAGAGTTGTTTTATTCTTCACCAGTTTACACACCAGTGCAACAACAACTTTAACACAATGTGATTCATCAAATAGCAATTGAAATAGATAAAGGGACTCTATTAATTCATATGAATCTCAATTGATACAATCTTTCAAAATGAAAGAACAGTATATTGATGAGTTTTTATTCACCACTGTTACAAAACCCCCACACCAGTCTCATTCACTATCACATAATAGAGTTTCCACAAGATTAAATAAGTTATGAAACTATCTCAACCAACTTGTCATTGAGTTGAGGATAATTCATTAAACAAAACAAACTACAACTAAACTCTAACTTCCCTCCACAACCTAAACTAGCCGATTGTATTCAAATGTTTGAATTTGAAAAACCATACAATGGTTTTATTAAACATTAAACTCTTTTCTATAATGTTCCTATTGCCTTAAACCTATCCCTTGATCCATTCTAGACTTCTTAAAACATTAAAGAAGCTTGGACAATATTTAGTCCATCATAAACAACTAATAGTCCCTTGAGGACATTACAACTATGAAATTCAGTCCTTTGAGGACATTATAAATGTGTTCAAACATTACATCATTATAGGATATGGGATGGATCCTTTAGGACCTAATTGCTTACATAAAGTCTTACCCAATGTACCCAGACTACTAGGGAGCAGAGTGTATGAATCCTTTAGACTATACAGCTTTTTCATTTTATTATCCTTTCCACAATACACTGCTAATTTGTAAAGCTTGAGGTTTCTCATCATAGGTTTGATGGTATACTTATCACCTTGAGTAGCATAATATTTCATTAAGATAATACCATCAAATCATGAGAAGTTATGGAAGTAAACAGATCAAATCTTATGTTGAGTAGCAACCACTACTAAATGCTCTATAAAGTCGAACAACATTCGATTACTCCTCTTTTCAAATTTAGGTATAAATATGTGATCTTCACTGAAATATGTTTCAAAGGCATAATCTGGCTTGGCACCAACATCTTCACCTAGCTTAACCACTAAGAAGCCTGCAGCATAAGGCACATGTACATCATTGATTAGAATAGTCTCCGTATCGGCTACAATTAAAGCTTGCCTATCCTTAGTTGTAGGTTTTAGTGCAGGTACATATTTGGTATACCTACCTTTTCTTCCCATAGGTGTAACTTCTTGTGGTTCACCACCACTTATGTGTTTCACATCTTCTGTCATGTAGTTGATTAGCTTTTTTACGTACCTAGTTCAGAATTTTGAAATTTAATGCTTGTTTATGTGACTTTCTTGTGAGTACAGAGCTGTACCTTGCTCTCCTACAAATTCTGTCAACCCCTGAGGACTATATTGTGTTTGGGAGAAAAAAGATCTTTTTTGTCATTTACTTGCTCTAATTGAAATGGGTGCTCTAGAATATGTTGTAAGGCTGCTTAATGGCCGTACTAAATGCAAGAGAAAGCAGATGCAGGTAAATCATTTTCTTTCATGGCATTTTAGTTTTGCTATGGATATGCTTGTGTTTTTACCAGTGAACAGTGAGCTGGTAGAACTTGAACAGTCAGCCTGTTCTTGATCTTGATCTTGAAAGGAATGAAATTACTAGTTGTTGAAGGAGATGGCATTGAATTTTACATCAAAGAAAAATAAAGAATCCCACAAGAAGCTTAGTAGTTGGTATGAGTGTTTCACTCTTAAAAGACTGCTACTGAAAATCAACTGTATATGTTTTTGGATCACTCCCATTTTCTTGATGATAGATCGTTAAATATGATCTGAAACATCAAAAATAAATAAATTTTTTACAACTTTCTAAATCTTTCACAACTACTTGGAAAAAATAACATGCACCCTGGAATAGATAGGATGAGCATCAATAAATTTTAGTGCAAGTCATAGAAAAAGAAGTGTAACTGAATCATAGCAAATGAAATAATTCCACTACATTCTTCACAGTCATCTCAAGGAAATTTGACATATCAGCATGTCCGAACTCAATATCTTTGATCTCATAAAGAGGAGAGGTCAGTTGAGTAGGTGGAATTACATTTTGTTATCTATCATACTAATACTTTATAATTTTTCTGAAGCAAATGATGGTTCTTCTGACATAAAAAGGAACATAAAAGGTTGTAAAGAAAACTCCATAGCATTAGAGCATCATCTTGTGCTATAGGGTAAGCCATGGAACTCTCTTCAAGATGAGAGGGTTGCAAAATAAAAGCAATACTTGGGTTTATCATTAGAAAAGGAAATGTGGGATAAAAATGACTTTAAAATGAGGTCATAGGTGAAATTTGAACCTTGGAAAGAATATTACAAGTTTTAAACACATAAACATTTAACTTGGAAATGGAAAAAAAAATCATCACACTTCACACATACATGGTAAATATGTGAATGTACACTTGTAATTGGGTCTCAGAGACACAATTTCAAGTGTTTTCAAGTGCATTTTGGGCTATATTTGCATTTTCAAAGGTCAATTACAAGTGGAGGGAAGAATATTTGGCATTGTAAGTGTAAAATATGCACCACAAGGATGCATTTTGGGTTTTGGAAGGCATATTACAGGTTTGGGAACATGCTTGCAATTTTTATGTTGTAATAGAAACTTGCAATTAAGTTCTTAGGAACTTAAATACAAGTTGGACAATTGCAAGTTTGAAGATATCAAATGCAAGTAAAAATACTTTCAATATGGGAGCTTGAATTATAGTCCTTGAGACTTGAAATTTGTTATGAAAATTGTATATTTTTTAATCTAATGTATATTTTAACTAGAACACTATCATCTTCAAAATCCTATATGAAATCTATATGACTATGTTTGACTCATATAATTGTGATCTCTCTAGCACTATGATGTCATTTAATATGTCTTGCTAAAGCTTGTAAATTTTGTTCCTTTTGCCATGTCATGTAATATGTCTTGCCTTGTAGCTTATATGTTTTGAAATTGCTGTTAGGCCTTGTAGCTTATATGTTTTGATTGCTGGAGAGCTTGTAGAGCTAAGCAAGAAGACCATTGCACGAGTTATAGCTGCGCGCTCAAGTATGAAAATTGTATATTTTTTAATCTAATGTATATTTTAATTAGAACACTATCATCTTCAAAATCCTATATGAAATCTATATGACTATGTTTGACTCATATAATTGTGATCTCTCTAGCACTATGATGTCATTTAATATGTCTTGCTAAAGCTTGTAAATTTTGTTCCTTTTTCCATGTCATGTAATATGTCTTGCCTTGTAGGTTATATGTTTTGAAATTGCTATTAGGCCTTGTAGCTTATATGTTTTGATTGCTGGAGAGCTTCTAGAGCTAAGCAAGAAGACCATTGTATGAGTTATAGCTGCACGCTTGGGTATGAAAATTGTATTTTTTTTAATCTAATGTGTATTTTAACTAGACTTTTAGCTTATATATTTTGAAATTTCTTTTAGTGGCTTAATGTTGTACGGTCTCTTGAAATAAGACCTTCAGGCGGTTGGTCAAAGTTTTACAAATAATCTTATCCACAAATTTTCCTAGAGCAATTGATTGAATGTTATAAAAGGTGATTGGGTTAAATGTCTTAGGAATAAAGTCAAAGAAAGTATTTTTAAAATATTAAAGTATTTAACTAGGTCTAAGAAGATTTGTGTACTTTTAGCAGTTTTGCTTAGTTTGTGAAAGTTGTAGACTGAAGTTTTCATAGCCCAATTTTTGCTTCCTACGAAGAATGATAATGTCAGATAATATAAGTGAAGAACAAAATAGGGAGACAATCGCTAGATTGTGGTCTAACTTGAAAAGAAAAGGTGATGGAAAATGTTATTGTCCCTGCAAAATTTGTAAGGGCTTAAATCATAGAAAACTGCTAATCAAAATAGTTAAGAGACATTGTAGGGAGAATGGTCACATTGAAGGGGGGCATGACTATCATCCACTGATAAGTTGTTCATTATATCATTTTAACAATTTATATACATATGAAATCACTTGATGATGAGTTGATGATCATGGTTTGTTTATGTTAATCAATTTTATATAGGTTGATCTCCCCAGGGAAGTACATGATATGAACCACAACAATCCGAAGAATATGGTTTTCAAAGTGGAGGAACATGAAGGTGCGAATATCCAAGGTGAAGATAATGATCCCATGGAAGATGATGATCATGCGCTAGAAAACACAATTGAAGATGATGGTATAAATACATTGATCCATGACACATTTAGTCCAAGCGTATCTGATCATGATGATGATGATAGCCTCAATGTACCTCTACTTGAGAAGGCATACGAGCCCCTATACAAAGACTCCCAAACAACTCTTCTCTCTACTATATTGTTGTTGTTGAACTTGAAGGTTACGAATGGTTTATCCAACATAACAATGTCACGTATGTTATGGTATGTCATATATGTCTTTATAGTTAACAAAGGGTGAATAATGTACCACTAATATTGTTTATATTAACAACTTATATTTTTTTCTATAGATTGATAGGCGAGTTTTTGTTACCACCATCAAATATTCTACCTCGCTCATATCGAGAGTTATCTACTGTTATGAAAGATATTGGAATGGAGTATCAAGTAATACATGCTTGTCCCAATGATCATATTATATATTATAGAGAACATGAATTTGCAACACAATGCCTTGTATGTCATACGAGTAGATATTGAATAGATCGAATAACAAAAAAGGTGCCTCACAAGGTTCTTCGTTACATCCCCATTATTCCACGGATGCGACAATTATTTAGGTGTAGTAGCTTGGCACAATTTATGGATTACCATGCACGCAATAGAAGTCGAGATGACATTATTCAAATCCCTACAGATGGTTCGACATTTATGCACATAGAGGAAAAGTGGCAACACTTCAAAGAAGAACCTCGTAATCTTAGGCTTTCATTGGCAGCGGACAGTCTCAATCCATTTGGAGAGATGAGATCTATTTACTCAGTGTGGCCTATAAAGAGGGATCACATTATGTTGGCAATGATTGTTCTAGGTATTTTATCATTTGATAGTTATTAATTTACATGTACTTGCAAATCTTGTAGTAAAATGGTCACAATAATTATGTAATGTTACTATTCATTCAAGTAGGTAAATATCAAGTTAAAGACATGAATGTATATATTGAGCCTCTTATCGATGAGTTGGCAGAGTTATGGAATGGTGTCACTATGTATGACATGTCTAGACCAATAGGACAAAGACAATTTCAATTCCATGCAATACTTGCATGGACAATACATGATGCCCCAGGGCTAACACATTTTTGTGGTATGTTATAGTGAATTCAAGTTGCGCATGATAGTTTTAATTATAAAAATCAACATATTTAATAATCCAATTATATTATTATCTTGTAGGTCTTCAAACAAAGGGAAAATTTGCATGTCTAGTTTGTGGTCCAAAGATGAAATCTCGTCATTCAAAAAGTTTAGGAAAGCAGGTGTTTGATGAGTTTAGACACTTCCTCCATAGGAATCATAAGTATCGAAGTATGAAAAAACATCTTTTCAATGGGAAAGAGGAGACTACATCAAAGCCACGAAGAATGACACCTCACCTATGGAAGTTGGAATATAATAGAATTAATCATCGAGGTAATGTCATTTGACCTAATGGTTTATGTTTGTAATTTATATATTTCTATTGTGATTTTTGTTTACTAATTATGTAATTGATGATCATGAAGGTCGTCAAGGCACTACTGACAACCTTCCAAATAGACTAAAAAGCTATCCCAGAAAATTTAGTAGGTTGCCCTACTACGAGCACCTACAAATTGTGCATTTGTTTGATACTATGCATATTGGAAAGAATATAATAGAGACATTGTGAAAAATATTGGATGGAAGGCATGACAAAGAAAAAATTGTCAAAATTTGTAATGACATTCATGAATCCAATCATGCACTGAAGAATTTCATTCACTCAAATAGCAATAGAGATTAGATTAATATAAGTTCCCTTCCTTGGTTATTAACGGAGTAGCAAAGTGATGCCATAAAAGAAGTCATATGAAAAATTTGATTTCCCACAGGATTTTCTATGAACATAAGCAATCTCATATCAAAGAAAAGAGAATTTGGGCCAGGGCTCAAAATGCATGATTGGCATACTTTCATCAAGGTAAGTTATGTTCTTCTATATTTACAATATATTCATAAACTACGTGTACTGTTCATTATGTTATGTTAGAAAACAATGAAATGATTGGTTTATAATTACTGCAGTATGTGCTACCTCTATCTCTCCCAGAGCACTTCAACAATAACATCAAACAAGTGATATATGATCTTGGAAAATACATGAGGTAAGCAGTAATATCTGTTCAATTTGTTGTATATATTTATTATATTCATGATTTGTTTTTCTTGCTCTGTAATCTATTGTATATTATTTTGTAAAGTCTCATATTTATATATTTTTTGTGACTTGAATCTCTTAATGTAGGTGGTTGTCATCTAAAGAAATCCATAAAGAAGATATAAACTATTGGAAGAGAAGAATTCCTCATTTACTGTGTGAAATGCAAAAGTGTCTACCTCCAACATTTTTCAATGCACAAGAACACTACCTCATACACCAAGTTGAGGAGATTGAATTGTGTGGACCTATACACACTAGGTCAATGTGGATGGTTGAGAGACACTTGAAATATTTGAAGGATTTGGTTTGATAGAGAGCACATCTTGAGGGTTCTATGGTAGAGGGATATGTGGTATACCATACTATGGTGTACATTACTAAATATCTTCCTAAGTTTGCATCAAATATCCATGTAGATCGCATTTGGGATCTTGACCCTTTTAAAAAAATTGAAGGGAGGTACTTGATGGGGAAAGGTAGATTGAGGAAAATGAGAGGTAATAAATTATAAGATGTTATTGTAATAAATTATTTCTTAATCTTCAAAATAAATCAGTTGTAAGTCATCTATTTTTTTTTTGTACAGTTTCTCGAGAGTGGGATGCACTACATTTGTATATTGCAAACAATCTTGATTGGATTACGGTATGGATTGAACGATGTCAACATTCTAGTCACACATTAACATGGGAAGGTGTATCTTCATTGGTTAAAGAAGCTCATCGTAATGGAGATTCCAATATTACGCAAAGGGAAATAGATTTAGCATATGGTTTAAGAGATTTACAGGTACGTACAAATTTATTAATCACCCGTATGTTTATCAACTCATGATACAATAATTTTGACATGTTTCACATATTATTGTAGGTTAAACACCACAAGGGTATGTTCTGTAATGGTCATAAATTTCACGTCAAAGTGTTGGATGACACGAAGAAAACTTGTGATTCTAGAATAACTGTAGTCTTTCAAGTGACTAATATTTCATCTAGAAATGACTTACATCCTTGAGAGTCTAAAAATTGATACTATGGTATTTTGGATGATATACTTGAGTGTGACTTTAGTTCCTTCAGATTAGTACGCTTCATTGTCAAATGGTACAAGCTATGACTTAATCCAAATGATCCTAATAGAACTGTTATTGAACATGATAATGGATTTACAATAGTTAATACAAGGTCATTTGAGCTAGTTGGGGATGATCCCTATGTTCTTCCAAGCCAATGTGAGCAGGTATTTTACTCAGAGGTTCCACATAAATCAGGTTGGTCATTTGTTGTTAGACATGAACCAAGAGGAAGGCCGATAAAGTATAATGCGATGGAAGAAGAAGATACTGAAGAAGTAGAAGATGATGTAGATGATGATCATGATCGACAGTTATTAGATGATGTTCCTGACACAAATTTTCATGAAGAAGAAGAAGAAGATGATGACGATGATGCTACTACTGATGATGATGATGAAGATGATGTTGATGTTGATGATGATGATGTTGATGATGATGAGAATGATGACAATGATGACAATGATGATGACAACAATGATGACGACGATGATGACGATGATGATGATGACGATGACGATGACGATGATGATGATGATGACGATGACGATGATGATGATGATAATGATGATGATGATGATGATGATGATGATGATGATGATGATGATGATGATGATGATGATGAGGATGATGATGATGATGAAGATGATGATGATGATGAAATTTAGAGGTATGCCATCAATCCTTAATCTATTTAATATTCATTTCTTGATAGAAATATATTTGTCTTATATGGTTACATAGTTTATTCATTATCTATTTAAAAGCTACAAGTTTCAACTACAAATAGAATACTACTAATCTAAATTAACTATTAATATAAATTAATTAATAAAACTAATTAAAACACGTATTGATACATGAATGTATTGAGCCTTATTTTCTTTTAGGTCAAAAGCATTTGTAAGTGTTTAGTTTAGAAAAGGAAATTCATTAAATATCTATAAAAGGGAGTTGTACCTAGAATAAAATTTATAGGGAAAACATAATATAAGTGCTTACCCAATTTGTGCTCCAAACTTGACTTCACCTTAACTAGGTGTTTCCTCCACCTCCACACACATCACACAACTTCAAATAGCATGTCCCCAAGGTTACTAAGCCCTCAACTCATCAGCTGATACAAAAACCCAGTTTTAGCCCTTCACTAGGCCTAAATCCAAACAATTGCTGCTGCTCTGTAATTTGGAAATGAGTAAACAACAAATTATTTTAGTTCATCCACAAAACACCCTAGGCAAGATACATTAAACCTTCAATGGTTACTAACATGAGTTTGTCTCCAACCCAATCTGTCACCTCCAACTCAACACAAGCCTCACAAACCTAACGGCCTCATTAGGTATGGCACCCTTGACATGAACAAGAGATGGGTACTTAGGCTAGGAACACCTTCAAGACACCAAATAATCTGTAATTACTTGATTTCCAAACACATACTCCAAGGTGAGTTGATGGATTAATAAGAAACACAAAATTAATTCATTCTTACTGTCCTAGAGATGACAGTCAATGGTACCCTTCAATGGTCTATCCTTCAAATACAATATGGATTCAACATCATATAAAACATCATGTCACCACTGGTAGGAAACCTCCTTTTCTCAATGTGAGCCTGATTTAAGTGTTATAATGTGTACCTTTTAATGTTTTTAATTTTTATGTGATGCTTATGATGGATGTGATTATGATTATGATGTGATTATGCTCATGATAATTGAATTACATTTGTAGGAAACTGAACCCCTTTCAGGAACATCCCACACAGTCTCATGGATTGACAGGTATAAGTCAATACACCTTATAAATAGTCTATTTAATACACTTATCAATAGTAAGATTGATGTCTTCTAAGATCTCTCCCATTTGTAGGTACCATCGAATAGGTATTTGTCAGAAGTGTCTTCCTCAAGTGAGGGAAATATAGGAATAGAAGAGAAAAGTGAGACATGCAGTTTATCTAGAATAGGGAGAGTAACTAGAGGTCAAAGGACTAGAAGGAAATTCAATAAACACATGAAATTTTTCCTTGCTCAAGGGGGGTCATGTTCTTATGATGATGAGATGAAAGGTGACATCAAGGTTCTCTTGAGGTACCAACATCTACAAAAACATTGGGTACCCAAGGAACTTCCTCCAATAAACACTAATTTTTGTGTTAACGAGAGGATATATCACATAGCACCATCATCATTACATGGTTTGGGCCTATTTTCTATGGACGACATAAAGGTGTCTTACAAAAAAGTTTTTGAATTGATGGAGTATGTTGGACCATGTTACAATTACAAAATTTGGATGCATATTGTTCAATATAAAAAAAGTATGCATAGGTATGCACTCTTGGCAAATTATATAAAATAGCAAAACAATAATCAAAGTAAAACTATGGCTACATACATTGATGGAAGGCCAAAAGCAACAGGGAATATTGTGGGTTTTATAAATAGTACACAACCTGGGTCAACTATAAAGCAACCCAATTGCATATTTTAGGCATGCGAGGGAAATCATGTATTCATCTGTACGATAAAATCAATACATGTAGGAGAAGAGCTTCTTATTGATTACAATTTGAACCACATAGATACAAATGAGGCTACTATCATGGGGGTGGTAGATACTATTAAACCAACTTCTAATCAATGACTCCAACATACCATTTAGTTATTAAATTTTTGGCTAACATTTTTATACTTGATCTTTGACACAAGGGCACAATATGGAGCAACCGCCCAGAGGTGATGGTGATGATATTCCCAGCGTATCTACACATGAGCAGGTAAAAATCATTGTAATTGTGCAAACTAGATAGAAGAAAAATGTTATTTTTTTAATGTTGTTTTCTTCATTGTTTTGGAGTAATTTTGATAATACTAATACTATTGTTGTCACAGAGGGCCAGTGGTTGGAGAGAGGGAAAGCAACCTGCAGTCCCTCAGGAGTCCCCCCTTGAGGACCCTTTTTTTTATTGATTTAGCAGAGACCGATGACCTAATCGGCTCCATTAAAAAGCTACTAAAGAAAATTGGGAAAGAACTTTTACGTTTGGTATCCATACATCCTCAGACTCAGGAAATAAAAGACAGGGTAGCTGATTTTTTGCGCACTTCAGAAAACTTTAAAGTAAGTATTAATGAAATTTTTAATTATTACAAGAGTTTAATAATGGCTTTTATGTTATGCTCTTTTATGACATTAATTAAAATATGGATGCATTGTCTTTATAGAGTTATTTACATAATTTTGAACCCCATTCCCATGATGAGGGTACTGCAAGTGGTTCAGGTAGATCACATGTTCCATTCCCCACTTGTGTTTTCCACTGAATATATATAGGAATGATCATAATCATTAAAAATACATGCTCGAACAATCCTTTTTTTTAATGCTCTAACAATCTTGTCCATGCTAGTCCACGCATTCTATATTTATGCATGCTCTAACAATTTTATTCTTCAGCTCCTTTCCATGATGCTATGACAATGCCGGCTCCATCCAGGACAACCACAAATGTCTTTCCGACTGCTATGTCAGCAACACGCAGCCTACAGGCATCAACTGTGGTACCATCTACTGGTACACAAATCCCTCTTTTTCTCTCTTTTGTTATGTGTTTAAGTGTTATGTGTTTACGATGTAGATCCCATGATTGTGTTTGTGCCATTGGTGCTCTGCACCAATTTATTTCCCTTGAAGTATTATTTCTTGGAGGCATTTGATAATGGTTTTCATTTTTTGCAATAGGAGATGCAACAAGTCTTGATGCAACATCATTTCCTGGATGTTCTCATGTTCCTAGTATGGGAACGGTGAAGGATTGCATATTGATCATCAGCGACGATGAAAGCATTCCCTTAAAAGTAGCCAAAGTTCCAGGTACTTTAAAGTTATTATTATTCTATAGTGATATAATAGTAATTTAGTTTTTGATCACTCTTCATCGACTAATGATCCCATGATTGTTTTGTAGGCAATGATGTTTTTTGGTGAAAACTTGGTGACGAGTGTTTGTAGATATTTGGGCCCACCCTACGTACATGGTGGAACATCATATCCTAACTAAAACCCCAAACCACTATTTTGATTTCATATCATTGCTAGAATAGTTTTCCTTTTCATCCATTTCTTGAACTATATTAAAGGTAGCTTCACTTCATTTATGAGTCTAACATGTTTTTTTTTACTTAAAAGGTGGAATAACCAAGATAAAAAGTTGAAGGATGATCTTGTAGAGAGTATGACCTAGCTTTTTGGACCTCGTGCATTTGAGAGAAACAAGCTCCTTGAAAAAGTTAGTTTATGTTTGAAGTATATTAGGGACCAGTATAGGAAAAATTTACAAGTTAACCCCAGGCATGAGTGTTCACCCTGTGTTCTTGAGGCTGAGTGGCAGGCTCTAATTTTGGATGGAAAGTAGAAAGTTGACATGAAAAAATGAATTACACTAGTAGAGAGTAGAGCAAGGTATGTGATATTGTTGAGAATGTAATTCTGTACTAATTAACCTCTATATTTATACAATCTAACATATTTCAAACTTTTCATAGATTACCTGACACATCAAAGGCAACAAAGGCAAGACTAGAAAAGCACGGGACACACAAGCTCGGCTCTGGTGGTTTTTCCAAACTTCAAGCACGAATTGTAAGTATTAGTAAATGAAAAATTGTATCAAATTTTTTATATATTGCAAGGAATTTTTTTTTGATGAAACAATGCAAGTAAAATTCACCATACCAAGAAAAAATGTAGGGCTCAGAGTTCAATATATGCCTCGTAGAAGAGGACAAGAGAATTGGCTTCCAACAAGGCTATAGAGCCATGGCTGAACAGCTACAAGCTGAAATCAATGCACAAGGTTCTAATAATGATGCATCTGAGCCACAGGTAAATAAGCTAAATGAAATTTATTTCAAATCGAATACTTTACCAATTAGTCTATTTGATGTTAAGTTCCAATATAAAGTGAGTATACATGTTTTAAGTAAGCAATGATAACAATGCATAGGATATTGGAATGCAGCTTGAGAATCCTTCTATACAATCTATGCATGATGAAGGCTTGCATGATGTGCATCCTAGTGGTGGAGGTATACATTTGCTATTAAAATTTTTATATGTAATTGCAATTGGTGTTTGGATTAACGTAACATTTTGTATAGTAGTTGTAGAGGATCAAGGGGTCGGTGTTCATGAGCATGTTGAGGTTGAGTCCTGACAAAATGATGTGGCCAGATCAGGTAAAGAGCTCCATAGTTATGTTATTTAAAATAATTAAATACTTGTAACAATTATAATAAAATATTTTTAATTTAACTCTTTTATTTGTTATTGCAGAAGACCCCCCTTTGCAGCAGCATAAGAATTTGAGATCATCAAGAACAAAGAACAAAACAACTGATGAAGGGGGAATTGATGATAACACTGATGCTCCTCTTAGAGCTTACATAGAAAAAAAAATTACAAAGAAAAAAAAGAAATGATTGTCATCTACATACCTTAATTGATAATGACTAAATTTTATGTCTCAATGAATTTAATTATGTGCTAATGAATGTTCATGAATTATGTGTTAATGCAGAATATTGATGAATGTTGCATGTTAATGAATCTAATGTGTTAATGAATGTTATCGTGTGATATTGATTGAATGTTATCATGTGATATTGATTGAATGTTACATTTTATTAATGTTTGAAAGAATGAATGAATGTTAGATGTTAACGAGGAATGTAGAGTGATGTTAGGGGGAGGGGGGTGGGGCCAAATGAGCTTCCACCTTCATGTGGTTGGCCCTGTTTAGTAGAGAATATTAAACTATTCTCAAAACAAAGTGAAGCTCAATAAGATACTAAATATTTCTCTATTTTGTCAAATTTATACTTTTCGAAGTCTTTTGAAGATTTGTATCTGATAGTACTCTAATACCCTGTGACTACTCTAAGGTTCTTGGTTGTAATGTACCCTTTCCAGATTGACTTGGGAATTTGTGACAATTACCTTGAATTATCATTTCATACCATAAATTACAATATATGATATCACTTATAAACTTATATAATTGATAATGTATAGATAATGATAGTTTTTTTTCCATATAATGCTACTGTAGCAATATTCTCAAATGTAAGACCACCATTATCAACTCTATATCTCCCATCAATGGTTATTTGTCCTTTTCCCATGCTATTATGTTTCTCTCTTTCCTGATTATTGCCCCCCTATTCATCTCTTATTAGCACTGATATATATATTTTGACTGCCATGTATCTAATGTTTTCGGTGATTCCTACATTTTATTCTTGTCTCTCCCCTAAATTTTGATGTTTCTCGAATCCTTAGTTATATGCAGTGCTTCTATATATTCCCTCTATCTTTTGTATCCACATAGGATGGTTGCTAGCTTTTGTTTGAGTGTTAACATTCTCTTTATGAATCCCCTGTCGCAAAGTATACATTGGAGGTGAAGGTTTATAAACTCCAATTGTTACTCACTATCAAAGTATACTGTTCTATTTGATGTATTGACAGCCTATGAGGAATTGAGTTATTGTTGGTGCCTCGTGATTGTCGCAATTCTTTCTTTCTATTTGAGTATGTTGATCTAGATACCCCCTATCCCATAGATGACTATAAGTTTCATTGGAGGATTGGAATGTTGTTGGAGAAACACAAAAAATGTCCCCAAATATAGAAAAGTAAAACTTCTATAGTGTATTTATATCTATATTGATAATCTTATCATTGTGGAAGAAAAAAATCTGGAGTTGATTATGATGCAGGGAGGTGTTAAACTACTTGCAAAGATGGCCAAAAAGACAGAAGATCCACAAACGGTTCAGATTGTTGGGAGCATTGGCAAACTTGTGTGGGAAAACGGTATGTCTTTATCATGTATGTTTAGTAAACTTGAAAATTCTTTTGTAGATTAGTCCTACCCATCATGTCTAATCTCGACATTGTAAATGGAAAGTGTATAAGTTAGAAAATAAATAAGATTATACTTTCCACATTGTATTATGGGAAGAAACTATAGCAATTTTGCAATTGAATAGAGAGTTATGAATACAAAAGTTTAATTCATAAAGGACTGTGTTAATGAATAATCTCTCTTATCATGCTTGACCATCTCTAACTTGAAACATATGAAAGAGTTATTTGAGGTTAGGATAAAGTCACTTCATAAACAAAATACGTGATCAAATGATTTGAATGCATTCAATGTTTATTATTTTTCTTGAAAAGCTCTTTTGTTTTCCCACCTGTTAAAGTATTCCAATTTTCATCATCTCACAATAAGAATTGTCTCTAATTGTTAAAAGGCCCAATAAAATTTAGTCTCCATATGTTCAATAATTTCCTTCTTTTCCAATTGTTATAACCTTATTGTAAATATTATTTAGAATTATGTATAGAGTAGGACACTAGATCCTGTCCAACGACATCTTCTATGCCATCTTATAGGGTTTCCATGTGACCGATCATGTTGATCGTTGTTCCTGTACTGTTTCTTGCATCAATCAACTTTGAAAGATGATGTCAAGCCCCATGTTTTGTAAAAGTCCATTGATTAATTGAAAGGTCTTTAAACAGAGCACACTCTTCTTTATTTTTAGAAGTTGCATATTGAGAGTAGGATGATGTCAATAGGTAATTTTTATCTCCTCTATCAATGAGGATGCAACTAGATTCTAGCATATGACTTTAAACTTGAAATATATGTAATATAGATGAAAAACATAGTAATGCTCTTTAGATTTTCTTGGCAAATGTTTGTTATTAATTTTTTGTTATATTAATTTGCCTGAATTATGTAGGATCATGAGCCTTTGAGTGATGATGATGATGATGAGGATGATGATGATGATGATGATGATGATGATGATGATGATGATGATGATGATGATGATGATGATGATGATGATGATGATGATGATGATGATGATGATGATGATGATGATGATGATGAGGATGATGATGATGAAATTTAGAGGTATGCCATCAATCCTTAATCTATTTAGTATTCATTTCTTGATAGAAATATATTTGTCTTATATGGTTACATAGTTTATTCATTATCTATTTAAAAGCTACAAGTTTCAACTACAAATAGAATACTGCTAATCTATTGATATAACAATAGAATACTGCTAATCTATATCATCCAATAGTTTTACATTTGGGTTGAGTGCTTGAAGTGCCTAAGGCCCTAAACATTATCACTTGGTAAGAATATTTGGACAAGAACAATTACCTAGCTGAGAAGAGCTAGGATAATGTTTTACAATTGAAATGAATAAAACATAAAACCAGTGAAACACGGGTGTGGGGATATGTCGGGATGGGGGGACGCCAGGATGAGTTTTGGGTGTGGGAAAAAAAAGGGCCTCAATTTTGAGACAACAGGGGGGAGGGGGGGAGGTACTACATACTATACATATATAACTTGAAATGTTAATTACAAAAAGATGTTTCAATTTAACATACCAAATTGAAATACATGAACTAGAACCATTGAACATTCAACATAGTAACATAATCATTTAAACATAGTAATATAAACTTTAAAGTTATAAACATACAACTATCATGTTCTACTATCAAATGACAAAGATTCAAAATTCATTGTTCCAATATGAAATATCAATATGTCATATATGTAATAAGATACATCATAAAGATGATCATGATTACAATATAACCTATTAAAAAAAATTAAAATGTTGTATTTTATTTTATTTTTAACCTTTATTGGACTACTGAAATGGGAGACTTCTAGGCATCTCCTTCATGGTCGAGGGACATCCAGACGTCTCCCTGTCTCCATCCGAGATGGCGAGACATCTCCCATTGAAACGATGATAGAATGGCTACTCCACCCAACTGTCGGGACACTGTCTCCCTATCCCAGGTGCGTCCCCATCTCATAAACATCCAAGTTTTAGGGAGGAGACGTGTCTCTGAGTTATCCTAGTAAAAATCCTACCTTTTGCTTGATGAATCACTTGCAAAATGAAATCTTCTTGCTCCTCTTGCTCCTTTTGATCTTGCAATCACTTGCAAAATTAGTCTCCAAGCTCTTTCAAACTCTTTTTCTCACTTTCGTCTCAGCAGTTGCAAAAATGTGGATGCCAAATGAAACAAGCAGTAATAAAAAAAATTAAAAAAACATTTTAAAAATTATTTTTGGTGCTGCCACAGCCAACCGCACCCCATCCCATCTTGACTGTGGTTGAGGGACACCTGGGTAGCACCCAAGCACCACACCTCCGCACCCAAGACCCTGATCACCTAACTAGTGTAGGGATGGGTGTGGTTGGGGTGTGGTGGCTCCCAGTCATTGGCACTTGGTACTCCAAGGTTTTGAGGTGGGGTGCGTGTCCCCATGTTTCACAATCTTAAAAAAGGAACAGTGTAAAAATTGAGAAGGCCATAATGCCTTGTACGCTCTACATTATGTCTTAATCATTTCATTGAGCCAATATGATCGCCACCAACAGAGGCCTTCTCCCTTTTATATTAGAATATTGTAGTAGGTTCATTCTATGCTGGTGATATTTTTATTAGATGAAAATTTAAGCATACATTACTATTTACTAATATTTAAAATGATTATGAAAATGCTTGACAGGATCAAGACTCGAGAAATCACATAGTAAATCAAACTAAAAGGATTGGTTTTGGCATGAGTTACCCATTACATTCAATCAAGGAGATTATCACTTCATTAGGGAAAATGGAGATAACTTATTCTATAAATTTTTTTGACTCGTGGTGAAATTTATCTATTTTAAAGCTACTTTACCTGCCCGTCACATCTGCCCACCCCCAGGATTGGTGTCTAGTCCATACTGTATTTGGATTCTGAATTAGAGTCTTTTTGGATTTTGCTAGGGTGTGCTTATTTGTATTGAGGTTTGTCCTGGACAAATACACACAAACCAATGCTAAATCCAATGGCATTTGATGAATTTTGTAGCGAACTTGTGGTTGTTTATGCATTTTTTGGTAGTTTGTAAGGTATGTCTATGCCCAGTGTTCTTTGTTCTGCTACAATGTAGTCTACTATTGTGGTACAGTGGAGATCTATCGATATAAAATGGTTATTGAGTAACATAAGGTTGTGGAGGCTTCTGTTAGAGAGCACAGGAAGCCTCATGTTCTTGTAAAGCTCCTTGCTATGGTGATATCTTTGCTTTGAGAATCCTTCTAGGGTTGTCAAAAGCCCATTGATTACTGTATTTCCATTCAACTAGCAACCATTCGGGTTGGATAAACCCCTTTTGCCAATATGCAGAGGTGATGGCATGGACTTCTACAGTTCATAGGTGGGAAGGGTAATATTAGTAGTGTACCCTCCTATTTTGTTATAGTCTGTTAACTCCATGTTAGTAATAATGGTACCAATGATACCAAAAGCTTACTTTAACTATAATATATTTACAATGTAACACAGTTATTTATGTTATAATTAAATTTATATATAATTTTCTATATCTAATTCCTATTTTTAGGTTGATATTTATTTTCTTAGATTTTCATAGTTTTTTAGTACAGACAGACCTAAACTCAACTTGGTTTTGCTAGATCCTCAAATCCACCCCTGAACCAAACCAAACCAGGATCTAAACCAAAACTAGCAACTTGGCTTTAAAGTCAACTATTGAAAAAGTATCTAGGCTTTTCTGCAAAACAAGGCAAATAGGCTATAGCGATTAATGAAATGAAGATGAATGTTCTGAATAACTATATTTTTTACATAAAGCTAATTACAGATGCATAAACATGACTTTTTTTCAAGGAGAGAATTGTTCATGAAAATTGGGAATGATCAATTATTTTTTACTTAGTGGATGTTTATATTCCCTTAATTTATATGGACTTGAAGTTGAAGTTGTGTTGCACCAGTTTGTACAGATGTATACCATCTTGATTTTAAAATCTATTTCTAAAAGCTTTAGCCTATTTGTAGGTGTGGACTCTTCATTCCTTGGACCATCCTAATGTTCTGAAGTTTTATGCATGGTGAGTTAGTGATGATAGGTTGTGTTTCTTATTTCTAGTCCTTTTGTAGTCTAGTAATTTCTCCTGCTTTTCATTCCTATACTATTTCATATGTGACGGCTCTGCCATGTTGTAAGTCATTAGTGAGTTTTGTAATGGATTGAGATGTTCTTTTCCACATTAATTAAAGTGAAGGAAATACAGATTGTTCATATAGAAAATGAAAGATTTTGAAACTTAATTTGAGCATAAGTGTAACATGGTGCACAAATATACTCTATATTTGTATCTGATAGGTTTACCTTTTTAGGTACGAGACTTCTCCACATCTCTTATGCTCAAGTACTATTTTGGGGGGGGATCTTCTAATATTATTATGACAGGTAATTTTTTTTGGATCCTATTACTTAGTAATCAATTCTTTCTTAACAAAGAAATCATGTACAAAATTATTACAGGAAAGAATTTTCTATAAATCTTATTTGTTAATAACCAACCCTTTCTTAACATACAAAATTATGTTTTTGTGTTAAGACTAGGGCATTTTGATATTAAATTGTTTCCAAAAAATTGAAAATTGAATATGTTTTAGTCTTAATGCCTCCTGCTTTTGGTCAACTGAGGTTCATATAAGGCATATAAACATTTTAGATAATATACTTATAGTATATTTGAAGTGTTCTGCTCTCTCTCTCTCTCTCTCTCTCTCTCTCTCTCTCTCTCTCTCTCTCTCTCTCTCTCTCTCTCTCTCTCTCTCTCTCTCTCTCTCTCATGTGGAAGCTGCAAGAGTCTCATTTGAAATTCATATAAGTTTTAGTTTCAATGTGTATGTTGCTATAAGCATACACTACCATGTGATGATTGATGTATCTTCAAAAAAATCAATCTGTCATATTTCATATATCGGACAGAGTGTTCTTCAAGAACAAGGTTCTCAACTAAACTCCAACTTCACAGAATTTCTTCATAGTCGAAGAGAACTAACACTCAGTCTTTCCACTAGACTCTTTAATCATAGGCAAATTGCGACAGGGGTAATTTGTCCCAGAAATATTTTTTTCATTTTATTTTATATTTGTTGAAATTGCGACGCACACATAGGGACTTGTGATGGTGGCACTGTATAGGTGATGCCCACTCCCATCACATTTGCTTCGGGTGTTTTTTGCACTTGTGATGGTTATCACATGATTGCATGCGGCTTCCCAAGCGCATGCGACCATGCGACAAGTCATCGTAGTTGCGTGGGTATTCGTCACACTTGTGACAGTTATCACATGATCACATGTAGCTTCCCAAGTGCATGCGACCATGTGACAAGCTGTCGTAGTTGTGTGGGTATTCATCACACTTGCGATAGTTATCGCATGATCACATGCAGCTTCCCAAGCGCATGCGACCATGCGAAAAGTCATCGCAGTCGCGCGGGTGTTCATCACCATTGTGACGCTAATATAAGGAATTGTAACAGGGTTGATGTCAGATTGAAGGGGCTTCATAGTGACAGATTGAAGTCATAATTGTGATAGAAATAGAAAGACGTCATATTTTGTGACTAAAAAATAGCGACGTCTATTACTGTCACAATTGCAACACATGGCTGTCCCAATTGCGACACATAGCCATCGCAAATCGATGCCAAATTTATTAGTGAGAACTTTGCTGGCTCATAACATCATCTCTTTGCCTGAGATCCGATAATCTGATCCTAATCCTAAGCTGAAATGGTGGAGAGAGAATGAATTCTATGATTACCATCATAGTAAAGGTCACAAAACTAATAACTGCTTGCACTTGAAGCATACCATTCAAGACAAGATTGATAATAGAGAAATCGCGATTGATAATCCTAAAAGCAATAATGATCACACAGCATTCACCGAACCATTTCCAAAGCATAGCCAAGGAGATTTTTCTTTTCAGCCTAATGTGGGTGCTAAGGTAAATTATGCCTATCCTAGAAATAATACTGTTATCAATATGGTTGAACCAAGCCTATCTAAGTGTTGCAATGTCATCACAATTGTAAGAACAGATAGAGAAAATCAATCAACTAATACAGTTACTCGATCACAAGCTCAGGTACACCTACAAGGACAAAGCCCAAATCAATCAAATGTCCCTAAGGTGCCTTTCAATCTATCTTCTGCTTCTAAATAGAGGGAAACATCTAAATCTTCAAATCCTAAGGACATGAGGCCTACTTCATATAGTATCATTCAACAACTCCAACATACTAATGCCAAAATCTCCATGTTTGAGTTGCTTTGGATATCTCCAACTCATAGAGCCATTCTGGATAAAGCTCTACTCAGATCCAATTTTCTGGATAACCTTGATTTAGATAGATTCTAGGCTATGGTTGGTCTTCTTATGTCTCCATATTATATCTCCTTTTCAGAGGATGATGATAAATCCTTGAGTCATCTATATAACCAGCCCTTGCATATTGAAGTCTTGATCCAAAACTATTGTGTCAAATGTGTGTTGATAGATGGGGGTGCTAGTCTGAATATTTATTCTTATAGCTTGATCACATAATTGGGATTTTGAGAAATAGCCATTAATGCTAGAGAGAAAATAACTATCAAATCATATAATGAAGAAGAAAGATCCTCCAAGGGAACAATTGTCTTGCCTATAAGAATAGGTCCTGTCATCAAAGATACTATATGTCAAGTTCTTGATATCCCTTTGGCCTACAACATCCTTCTAGGGAGACCCTGGATACATGAAATGAAGTCATTCCTTCTACATACCATCAATGCTTGAAATTTCCTTGTGATGGAGTAGAGGTAACCATTCTAGCTGACGTGTCAACAACTTGCAATGCATTGAAGGAAAATGTGGATAAACTTGCTCCTAATAATAGAGAATCTTACATTAAGCAAACAAATGTAGCATCCACCTATAAGATGGAAGACATTGCAAAAGAGGTCAATATCAAAGAAAATCGTATGGGAGAATATACTATAGAGCTAGTCTTATCTTTGACATCTCTCCCTATCTTGCCTAAGTCTTATGGGCAAGCTCAAAAATAGTTCAAACCAAAATATAAGGAACCTCTTGAGGCATATAAAGGAAAATTTGTTGCAGAGAAAGTACCTAAGAAAGAATTTGAAGAAGATGAAGTTGTGCTTGCATGGCTTTACAAAGATGAACCTGAATCCCAAGTTGTTCCACCTAGTGACTCTAAAGTATCGAAGGTTCCTTCTAAGTCATATGGCCCAGGGGATAAAATGATAGCTAAGATGGGATATAAAGGAAAAGGACCTCTTGGACTATAGGGTAAAGGTCTTCTGTCACCTCTTGAACATCATGGTTAAGCCAACAAGAATACAATAGGTCTAGGATACATGAAGAAGCCTTTCTATCTTAGCAAGAAGTCCCCACATGTTCTAGAACAAATTGAGCCTTCTGTAGCAAATCAACTAAAGAAGGAAATAACTGAACAATCTGATAGTGATGATTCAGACACCACTAATGAGCTCATTCCTTATGAGAATTTTCCTAAAGAAATAAAAGACCTCCTTGATGCTGAAGATGATCTAAAAAAAAGAATTAATGTAGTAGAAACACAAGAACCTACTATAGAGAAAGAGATAGTTGCAACACAAGAACCAGCTAATCTTGAAGACAATCAAATAGACAAAGAGGAAGGTGGTAGTTATTCTAAGATAGATTCTCATGAGTATGAATTCAAATCAGAATCTAAGGGTAATCCTTCTTGGGGTATTCATCCTGACTTTACTCATGTTCTTAGATTTCCTAGAGGCATAGATGAAGAATCTAATGACTAGAAATGGGGAACCATTCTAGAAGAAGATGAGCTTATTATAGAGAAACATGTTGATGTTATTCACCAATATGCACCTAAACCCAATGTAAGTCTAGAGCAAAATGATGAACTTATCGAGTCTGATCCACCAATGGCTGAAGTGGACTATCATAATGAAATTTAACCTATTCATGAATTAAATGTCTTAAGTTGTAATATCAGCTTTGAACTCAAGTGTTAGGTTAGGACCGATGATGACAGATCCATATTCCTAAACACTCTTTCCCAACTTTCACCACTTTGACTATCCATCATCCTGAACTTCTTGATCAAACCTCCACAAACCCGAGCCATGGTATTTATACCTTCCTGAATGACTACGCCCTTACTTGCTACCTCAATGTAGTTGAGCCTATGAGGACTTCGACCAGTGAACCAAGCGTTAGCATGATGGAGTTGGACATCAAGTATCTTAGTCATAAAAATAAGAATAAGAATAAAAAGAAAAGGAGTTCTAAGGGTGAAAATCACTCTATGGCAGTCTCAGAACCTACAAAAGTAAAAATAAAAGATGTATCCGAAGGTGAAAACCTCTCTGAGGTGCCTAAGGATGAGATATTTAATGTCCTTCTGAGTTAGTTATAGGACAGATCTCTAGTTCTAATTGAGCCCACTCAATCTATCAACTTGGAATAGCAGAGGAAACATAGCCTATCCATGTAGCACAATCTTTATCAAAAGAAGAAAAGAAAAAATTTACAACATTCCTAATAGAGAAGAAGATCAACTTTGCATGGAAATATTCAAATATGCCAGGGTTTGATCCTGATCTTATAATGCACCATTTATCTATAGCTCCAAACGTTAAACCTTTTAAGAAAAAATTGAGTAAGATGCATCCTCATGTTGCACTCTTGGTAAAAGCTGAATTAGAGAAACTACTAAAAGTCAGATTCATTTGAGTTATTGATTATGCAGAATGGATCTCTAATATTGTTCCTATTTCAAAACTAGATAAATCAATCAGAGTGTGCACAAAGTTTAGAGATGTAAATAGAGCATGCCCTAAGGATGATTTTCCACTACCTAACATTGATATGATAATGGACATGACTGCAGGCTTTGAGATGTATTCTTTAATGGATGGTTTTTTTGGATATAATCAAATAAAAATTGCTCCAAAGGATCAATAGAAAATTGCTTTTACATGTGCATGGGGCACCTTCTATTGGAATGTCATGCCATTTGGGCTTAAAAATGCTAGTGCCACATATCAACGAGCCGTGACATCTATTTTTCATAACATGATGCATAGGACTATGGAGGATTATGTTGATGATACTTTAGCAAAATCTATGATTAGAACTGAACATCTAAATGACTTGAGCAAGATACTAGATAGAATGGAAAAATTTAGTCTTAGACTAAATCCTAAGAAGTGTGCTTTTGGTGTCACTTCTAGAAAGCTCTTAGGATACATAGTTTCAAAGAAGGGCATTGAAGTTGATCTAGCTAAAGTAAAGGCTATAATGGAGATGCAACCTCCCAAAAACATTAGTCAAATGAGGACATTGCAAGGAAGAGTTCAATCTATCAAATGCTTCATATCTCAGCTAGTAGACATGTCATAACCTTTTACAAAAACATTACATAAAGGTGTGACATTTGCATGGAATGAAGAATGTGAGAACAACTTTAACCATATCAAGAAGTATCTATCAAATCCTCCTATCTTGATGCCTCCCATTCTAGGGAAGCCTTTGATCATATATGTCTTTGCTATAGATACATCACTCAGGGCATTGCTTGCACAACATGATGAGAACAAAAAGGAAAGTGCTATATACTATATCAGTAGGACATTGGTAGCATATGAAAAGAATTATTCTATGATTGAGAAGGCTTGTCTAGCTGTCATCTTTGTATCATAGAAACTAAGACATTATATGTTGGCACATACTAGACATTTGGTAGCTAAGATTGATCCACTAAAGTACCTACTAAGCAAAGCTTCCCTCATGGGTAGATTAGCTAAATGGGTCATGCTCTTAAGTGAATTTGACATTGAATATGTTGAAAGAAAATCTATAAAAGGCCAGGTTATTGCTAATCAATTAGCAGATGCACCTAGATTGATGATACACAAATGCAAATGGAATTTCTAGATTCCTCTATCATGACTCTTTCTTCTAGAGAATGGTCATTGTTCTTTGATGACTCCTATACATAGAATGGATTAGGAGAAGGCATATTATTTATAACTCCTCAAGGATAATCCATACCTAAAGTGTTTAGATTAAAGTTCCCTTGCCCAAACAATATTGCAGAATATGAAGCCCTTCTTAATGGCATGAAACTAGCAATTGAGTGGAGAGTAATGAAGATAGACATTCATGGAGACTCTCAACTTGTTATCCATCAAGTCAATGATGTGTACTAGACTAAAGATGAAAAACTTATTCCATACAAAAGGATGGTAGATGATTTAAAGAAGTATTTCATATCTGTCACATTTGAGCAAATACCTAGAACAGAGAATAAGGTTGCTGATGCAATGGCAACACTATCTACTTTATTACAGCAGCCTGAACATGAGCTACGCTATGAGTTCCTGGTGGAAACACTATCTTATCCTGCATATGATTCCCTTGAAACCCACATGATCTACACTATTGTTGGTCTTGATTCATCTAGATATAAAAACCTATTCTCCTATTTCAAAGACCAAACCATTCCTGATACCTTCAACCACCATGAAAAGAGATACCTTATTTGTAATGCCTACTGATACGTCATCATTGGTCACGATCTATACAAATGAGGTCTAGATGGTACACTACTTAGATGTTTAGAATGGGAAGAGTCTCAATGTGCATTAGAGGAATTCCATGATGGTATTTGTGGTTCACACTTGAATAGTTTAACACTAGCTCAAAAAATTATTAGGGCTAGATACTATTGGCCTGAAATGGAGAAAGAGTCTATCAAGTTTGCTAAGAATTGTCAAAAGTGCCAAGTACATGACAACTTAATTCATGCTCCAGGGAGAGATCTAATTCCCTTTACTACACAATGGCCTTTTCACCAATGGGCATTTGATCTTATAGGGTCTATACATCCTCATTCTTCTAATGGATATACCCATATAATCATAGCTATAGATTATTTTACAAAATGGGTAGAAGCAGTCCCTTTAACACAAGCAACTAGAAAACAAATATCTATGTTCATATTGAACTATATCATATGTAGATATGGGATACCTCATTCCATAATTACAGATAATGGTGGACAATTCAAGAACAAAGATCTAGATGATTTATGTGCTAAATTCAAGATTACCCAACATTGGTCATCTATCTACTATCCTCAAGGGAATGGACAAGAAGAGGCTTCTAACAAGAATCTATTGAAAATCTTACACCGTACAGTTAATAAAATAGGAAGAGATTGGCATCTCATGATCAATCCAGCTCTCTGGGCCTACAGAACAAGTATGAGAACATCTAATGGGGCTACACCTTTCACTTTAGTTTATGGGTCTAAAGTGGTACTGCCTATTGAGGTTGAAATCCCATCACTAAGAATCAGAATGCATGGTCTAGTAACTGATGATGACTACAAAGTGTCTAGGTTGCAAGAACTTGAACTACTAGATGAGCATAGACAAGCAACATATGATCATCTTAGAGTATATCAGAAGAGAATATCTAGAGGTTACAAAAAGAAAGTCAGACATAGAGAATTTCAGGTTGGTGATCTAGCCTTGAAAGAGAATCCTAAAAATCAATCACATCAAGAACACAAGGGGAAGTTTGAACCCAACTGGCTGGGTCCCTTTGTAATCACTACTACTTTTGGCTCCGATGCCTATCAACTCTTAACGATTGAAGGAGAATAGCTCTGAGAACCAATCAACATTCTCCATTTGAAGAAATTCTATGCCTAAGGCATTTAATATATGGTAAAATGTCCTGAAAAAAATATAAAGATTGGAAAAAGTCCTGAAAAAATGAACATCTTGGTGAAAACCTAGCAATGGGCACCTTTATGATTCACAAAAAAATATCAAAAGTACAAAAAAAAAAAATTGAAAAAATGGAAAATACAAAAAAATGAGAAAAAGAAAAAGTGCCTTGGTGAAAACCTAGAAAAAGGTGCCTTGGTAGAAAAAATAGAATCTCTGCCAAGATGGTAAAAACCCAGCAAATAGGCACCACTTGATTCAAAATGCTCCATCTATCAGTGCAATCTTGGTCTTTCCCAGCTTTTCATCTTGGTTTAGTTTGTACATATTTCCCGGTTTGTTTCTACATTCCTATTTTCATTAAGTCAATCTATACACCAATCAGTTCAAGCATCTGTATCCTATCAATGTTCATACTTGGGGGCAATCATAGTCATATCCTATGGCCTCCAGTATACCTCAAACAAGTCATATCCAATCAAGGTGCTTTGAATCTTTATCTGAGTTAGTCAGTCAGTCTCCTCTCCAGAAAGGATTTTGCATCTACAACAATGCAATGAAACATCAAACACAAACTAAAAACAATCTGTGTTTTACATGCTTTTCTCTCCTTGTGTGCTTACTGAGTCACATTGAGATTTTTGCATATTTTGTTCCCACAAGCTCTTCGATGATGTCCTTTACAGGATTTAGAGAGTGATGACTAGGGGCATAATATTTTTCTTGTCTTCTACTTGTATGTGAAAATCTAACAACTTTGGAAATTTTGGATTGAAATGGTGTCCAACTATAAGAGCCTCTATCTCTAATTGGATGGCCATGCGTACCTCGACCATTGATACCCAAAAAATTCCAGGAATTTTGATCTAACTATTTGTATCATCTTAAAATGGAAGCACTTCCATGATAAGAGCATTTAGCCCTCTGAGTAAGTGGTTTGGGGTCATGTTAAGTGCCTTGATTAGGTCTTTGCATGTATTTGGCTTTCTCCCCATTTTTCCACTTCTTCTCCGCACTTGATTTCTTTATTCTAGGTGAAATTAGGGTTAAGGTCTTAAGGACTTTCCTGATTTTCCTTCTTCTATGGCTCTATTTTCTAGGTAGGATTCCAAAATGAGACCTCCTAGTCCATCATCACATCAAATAGAGGATTTTTTGTCTGTTCCTAACACTGGGTCCTGCTCAAACATCAATTTCTAAGTTCCTGGCACCCCTGGAACTCCTGTTGCAGAATCTGGCAAAGTTAGGGTTTGAGGTTAAAGTCAACCTTGACCCTGACCAAGTTAGGGTCGACCTCAACCTTGACTAGGTCAAGGTTGACCTTGACCTTGACCTCTTCCCCCCAGGATTTCAAAGTTTCATTTTTTGGTAATTTGGCTTTCAAGAAAGTTATTTCCTGCTTCTGGGTCGGCTATTTCAGGCTTCAAAATGGTAAATCCTTTAATGGTATTTAATCAAGGTATATTTTTTAAAGGTTAGCACCTAATTGGGATTTAATTCTTCAAGGTGGCCCATCTAGAGGAGTGTGTTCTAGTTCACTATAAAAGGAGGCCTTCCTCTCTCATTTTCACATCAAGCTTTCATATCTCATCCACACTGAAGCAATTTCATGAGCAAGCTCTCAAGTGCAAGGAAGTCTTCAAGCATTGAAGTGTTCAAGTATTCATCCATCAAGGAGTTCCATTGTTAGCTATTGAAGGATTCAATCTCTTTGGAGCCCCCTTGAAGATCCATCCTTCTCCATTCATTCAAAGCTTCTCATACGCAAAGATCAAAGCAAGATTGGTGTTGAAGATCAAAATACCATTGATTGGAGACATCCTACATTCATTGAAGCATTCTTACTTCTGGATTTGAGGATTCAAATCCTCTACAAGGACTTCAACATAAGCGAGGTGATTTGTTTCAATTACTTTGTTTATGCACAATACATTTCAATTCAATTTCAAGGTTAATTCCTAAATTGGGGTTTGACCAAGGCAAACCCCCCATACAACCAAAAACCCCCATTTTCTTGTAGGTAAAGGTGTGAAATCTTAGATCTAAGAGTGAATTCAGATACCCTTTTTGTAATCTTTTAGGATCTATGAACAAAATCAGAATCGGACTTCAAATAAATAATGTGGTCTTTGACTTTTAAAAGGTCAAAGTTGACCTGTGTGAATTTGGAGAAAATTTTTTTGGGTTTTGTCTGCCTCAGCATTTCCAGTCCAAAACAAGTGATAGAATCTTCAAAAAGTTCATATAGAAGCCAAAATTCAGCATTTTCCAGATCTACCCTAATTTAAGGTTAGTATTTGCACTTCAATTATTATAGATTTCAAGCTTAATCCAACTATAGGGAAGTATAGGATTTATTCTTTCTTTCATATTCTTCATAGATTGATTCAATTGTGTATTAACCTCTTGGTTGATCAAATTGGATCTCTCTTTTGGGAATTTGGATTTTGGAGTGAATCTTAAATTTTCCCCACACACATACACAAATAGTGGTGAGTCCAAATCTCTACTATTCATTTTGGTGAACCCAACGTGCTTACTCTCTTTCTTTTTGGTGTTAGATTCCCTTTTATCTTGTTAGTATTAGATTTTTCCTTTGTGATTGATCTTGTATGCTAATTAGATTTCATATTCATGCATTATGTGTTCTTAGTTTAGTTCATTTTCATTATATTGGTTTATGAGCTTTACTACCAATAGTCCTACTTATAACATTCCGGTTAGAAGAGGTCGTAGACTCATGGGTGCCTTTGAGCTTGAATCTTCTCCTTTCCTTAGGATTCCTGATGATAACTTGATTCTTCATGATTCTAATCCTACTATGGAGTAGAACTCTTGTCACTCATCTCATGATGAGGATGATGCTTTAAGGGTTCCTCCTGAACAAGTCCAAAAACTTTCCACTAAACTTGATAAAATGGGTAATTGGTTTCTTCAAGAAAACCATGGTCAAGATTATATTCAAGCTATAGAGGCTCTTAAGAAAGTTCTCCATGATAGTGATCAAGGTGTTAACCTCTTGCATGGTATTACTCATCTTGTGCATTCCAATGTTAAACCTTTAACTCAAGAGGCTCAAGATTTAGGTTTCATTGCTCCTATCACTAGTGTTGAACCTTCTCCTAATCCTTTACCTAGTATTCCTATCTATACTCCTCCTTTGGTGACTATGATGGTTCCCTCTATTCCTATGAGTGTTCCTCCTGTGTCCCTTCCTACATCACAACCTTCATATCATAGTGTTCCTTTCACTTATTCCACTCTGCTTCCAACTGTAGTTCCTAGTGTTCCTCCAGTTGTGTCTTCTATTCCTACAGCTTCTTACACTTTACCTAGTGTGTCTAATGTTGCTACTCCTCCTATTTCCTCTACTGATTCCACCATCATTAGTTTGGCTCAAACTGTATCATCTTTACAACAACAACTTTCTTCCTTAACTCAAAACAAGTTTAGTATTCCTACATGTGACATGGGAAGTCCTTTGTCTAGGGATATTATCCGAATTCCTGTTCCTCAGCAAGTCGATATTCCTTTTCTTGAGAATTATAATGGAAAGGGAGATCATGTTCATCATGTTAAAACATTCCAAATCCTTTGTAGTGATTATGCTCATGACCATAGGATTTTAGCCAAACTATTTGCTCGAACCTTTCATGACAAGGCATTACAATGGTATTGTTCCTTGCCTCCTTATTCAATTGATTCCTTTCCATAGCTTGGTAATGCCTTTATTCAACAATTTCAAAACAATATTGGCTCGCAAGTGTCTTTGACTGATTTAATGCTTTGTAAACAAAGTGCTAAAGAAAGTTAACTGAATTTATTGGTAGATTTAAGCATTTGCATGCTCAAATTTCCTATCTTGTTCTTGATATTGATATTCAACATATGCTTATTTCAAATTTGCAAAAGGATATTAGAGATAAGATTCTGCTAATTGAATTTACCTCTTTTCAACAACTTTATACAGCACTTCATCATTATCAATTACAAGTGAGTCAGTTTGAGAGCAACACTCCAATGGCTCCTGTTGTAGTTGATAAGAGTGATGCTGCTCCTAATCCAAATAAGTTTAAAAAATTTAATAATTATGTCAAGATAAACAAACAAGTGAATGTAATTGCTTATTAGGTTGTTGTTGCATCTCTTAATGCCACTTCTACATCCACTGCTTTTCGATTAAATCATATTTTTACTCCTATTTCTAAAACTTTACATGCTATTATGAATAGGTTGTTAGCTGCTAATATGATTACTTTACCTCCTATTCGACCTCTTTTACCTACTACGATTGCATCTAAATCTTTTGATCAAAATGCTTTTTGTCAATATCATTGTCAAAATGGTCACTATACTAAAATATTTTATTCTTTAAAACATAAGGTCCAAGATCTCATTGATGCTAAAGCTTTATCTGTTGATAATCTGGATAGTAGTGGGAATCAATCTGTCTCTCCTCCTAATTAGAACCTTCAAATCTATATGAATCCTTTACCTACGCATGATACTAATACTATTGCTCAACCATTTGCTATGGAAATTGTATATGATTCCAAGATGGATGATCTTAATCATGTCATTAATCAAGTGGCACATGTCACTAAGCCTATATCTCCACCTCAACCTTCACTTCAAGGTCTATCTCAACCTCAAGATAAACCCAAACCTAAAGTCAAACCTCAACCTAAACCATGACAAAAAATTAAGGATAAATGACCTCGGAAACTTTTGATTACCTTTGATGACTCTAAGATTGTTAAGGCTCCTGATGGTCCCCTTTACATTGCTACTAGGGTTGCTCAGATACCCACTCGCGGTTGTCTTGTTGATCCTACTTCCTTATTCATTGTTATCACTGAAGAAAATCTTTTTATGAAAAGCTTACAATGTGACTTCTATGATACATCAGATGTGTGGATTCAAACTTGTAATAGTTTTCTTTATCCCTCATTTGGTTCTATTACTTTACCGATTGAACTTTTTGGAAAACTTGTGAACACTACCTTTGTTGTGGTTCCTACTTCTGATCAATTTCAAGTTAAGATAAGTTTTCCTTGGTTGACTACCATGCATGCTATTGCTTCACCTATCCATAAGTGTCTTAAGTTCATTCATGATGGTGAAGTGAAGATGATCAATCATAGTCTATATTGCCCTTCTAGGCCTAGAGATTGTGTTGCTCTAGATTTCTTTTGGCCTTCCTTACCTAATTCATGTCCTCCTCATCCTGATAATCTTTTTCAATCATATCAAGCTTATAAGCATCATAAGATTATTCAATTAAGCATACCTCCTATGGATCTTAATCATGGTCTTTTACCTACACCTTTGATACCTCCTTCAACTATGGCTTCTTGTTCTGTTAATCAAGTTCCTCCTGCTAAATCTATCAAAGATCTTGTGATTGCTCCTCCTATGGTTGATAATCCTATGGATCTTCCTACAGAACCTATGAAGGATCCTGCAATTGTTCCTCCTAGTTCTCAACCTATTTCAAATAAATCAAAATGTAATCGATCTGCTAATGAACATCGTAAAAAGCATCGTACTCATGCTAAAGCTAAAAGATCTCTACCTTCTTTGGATAAACCTATGCATAATGTATTAGAAAATGTTGTTACTAATAATGATGTTCACATGCATGACTATGATGATTCTATTCATATCTTAGATCCTATTTTGATCAATTTGGATGATGAAGATACTCTTGATGATACTAATAATGTTACTAATGAATATGAGACTATTGACATTGACATTGATTTGCCGAATATGCTTTCATCTCAATTAACTCTTACACCTAGTATCGAACATAGTGATTCTCAAGAGGATACTTGTTTGGAACTAGTTGTCATTCCTACTATGTTGGATATAGTCCCTCTTGTGAGTTACCCACCTACTCTAAATGATATACAAAGAGATGCGGAAAGTAGGCAGCATGCTTGATTGCCTTGTCCTTCGTGGTAGCTTTGTTGTGTGTTTTCCTATTGTACTATGTTCTCCTGTAATGTGATTGCTAAATGCTATTAGATTATTTTATAAGATTCTTGTTACTCAGTTGGTGCAAGATGATGAAGGAATTGAAACTATTGTTAAAATTCCTCTATATGTATCTCTATTCTTCTATGCATTGTTCAATGTTATGTTGTAACTATGCTATTGTTCGTAAATGTTTCCTTGTGTAATCTACTTGGATTTGAGATATGGTAGCACTAATTCTTTTTGGTCTCCATGTCATGGTCTGAAAAGATTCTCCTTCGTATATCTTACATAATCTTTCCTCCTTTGTGATTGTAGTTCTACTTCCTTTGGGGAATGATGTCAATTCATTTGCAATAATATCATATATATATATATATATATATATATATATATATATATATATATATATATATATATATATATATATATATATATATATATATATATATATATATATATATATATATATATATATATATATATATATATATATATATATATATATATATATATATATATATATATATATATATATCATCTTATGATCATACTGACCCCATGGTAGGTAGATCCCTTCCATGTTCTATGTATGTTTCTGTGTTATTTCCTTTTATTTGTCTTTGTCTGGGGGCATCTTGACATGGAAACATAATCAGTGGAGTTGTTTATGTTTCCATTAAAGCCATTGCTCCTATTAAAGTGTCAGAAATGACTTTAACCTGGGGGCATATGCTTTGCTCACTTATTACACACACACACTTATGAAAACAATTCAAAACATGCTAAATCTTCTAAAGGTAATGCACATAAGTTGCTAAATCTTGAGGAAGACACACACTTTAAATTTACTTTTCAAACTTTCTTTTTGGATTAAGAACTAATCCTTATAGTATGGATTTATATTAAGATCTCTTGATCCCTCTAGTTTCAAATACACATATATTGTGATCCCTTAAGGTCGGAAGTGTCTTTAAGACTAGATCTCTTTTATTTTTTATTTATTCTTATGGAATAGAATATTCCTAAGGATAAATCCTTGATGGGTTGACTAGTGAGTAGCCACATTCACTAGGTGGTTCAATTCCATCTTTCCAGTTGCACCTTTTTCCTGTGTGGTTCACAATGGGACATAATTTCTCATTGGGGGAGGTAATCACACTTTTTCTTTTCTTTATTTAGAAATGTCTCTCTTATCTATGATTTAAGAGTCAATGAATACTTGAGTCCCTCGGGGCTTGGGATTTCTCTTTGTCCCTTAGATTATGATAAGATTATCTTGTTATTTTTATCTCCTTTACCAAGAGTTTGCATCGAGTCCATACTCTTGCTAAAGTGGGGGCTTAATGTATCATCTTAAAATGGAAGCACTTCCATGATAAGAGCATTTAGCCCTTTGAGTAAGTGGTTTGGGGTCATGTTAAGCACCTTGATTGGGTCTTTGCATGTATTTGGCTTTCTCCCTATTTTTCCACTTCTCCGCACTCAATTTCTTCATTCTAGGTGAAATTAGCGTTAAGGTCTTAAGGAATTTCCTAATTTTCCTTCTTCTATGGCTCTATTTTCTAGGTAGGATTCAGAAATGAGACCTCCCAGTCCATCATCACATCAAAAAAAGGATTTTTTTTCTATTCCTGATATTGGGTCTTGATCAAACATCAATTTCTAAGTTCCTAGCACCCTTGGAACTCCTATTGCAGAATCTTTCAAAGTTAGGGTTTGAGGTCAAACTTGACCTCAACCCTGACTAGGTCAGGGTCGACCTTGACCTTGACCTCTTCGTACTAGGATTTCAAAGTTTCATTTGCCAGTAATTTGGCTTTCGAGAAAGTTATTTCCCACTTCTAGATTGGCTGTTTCGGGCTTTGAAATGGTAAATCCTTTAATGGTATTTAATCAAGGTATATTTTCTAAAGGTGAGGACCTAATTGGGATTTAATTCTTCAAGGTTGCCCATCTAGAGGAGTGTGCCCTAGTTCACTATAAAAGGAGGCCTTCCTCTCTCATTTTCACATCAAGCTTTCATATCTCATCCACACTGAAGCAATTTCATGAGCAAGCTCTCAAGTGAAAGCAAGTATTCAAGCATTCAAGTGTTCAAGTATTCATCCATCAAGGAGTTCCATTGTTAGCTATTGAAGGATTCAATCTCTTAGGAGCCCCCTTGAAGATCCATCCTTCTCCATTCATTCAAACCTTCTCATATGTAAAGATCAAATCAAGATTGGTGTTGAAGATCAAAATACCATTGATTGGAGACATCCTACATTCATTGAAGCATTCTTACTTATGGATTTGAGGATTCGAATCCTCTACAAGGACTTCAACATAAGCAAGGTGATTTATTTCAATTACTTTGTTTATGCACAATACATTTCAATTCAATTTCAATGTTAATTCTTAAATTGGGGTTTGACCAAGGCAAACCCCCCATACAACCAAAAACCCCCATTTTCTTGTAGGTACAGGTGTGAGATCTCAGATCTGAGAGCAAATTCAGATACCCTTTTTGACAATCTTTTAGGATCTGCGAATAGAATCAGAATCGGACTTCAAATAAATAATGTGGTCTTTGACCTTTTAAAAGGTCAAAGTCAACCTGTGTGAATTTGGAGAAAAGATTTATGGGTTTTGTCCGCCTCGACATTTCCAATCCAGAACACGTGATGGAATCTTTAGAAAGTTCATACATAAGCTAGAATTCAGCTTTTTCTAGATCTACCCTAATTCAAGGTTAGTATTTGCACTTCAATTATTTCAGATTTCAAGCTTAATCCAATTATAGGGAAGTATAGGATTTATTCTTTCTTTCATATTCTTCATAGATTGATTCAATTGTGTATTAACCTCTTGGTTGATCAAATTGGATCTCTCTTTTGCAAATTTGGATTTTGGAGTGAATCTTACATTTTCCCCACACACATACACAAATAGTGGTGATTCCAAATCTTTACTATTCACTATTGTCTTTTTTGAGTGAATTCTTTCTCGTATTGTGAAATACGATCTTACATAAGGATGTGAACGATAAAGGGTCACTATGGGTAATTCACATTGGATTTAGAATGATCTCTTGAATGTTTGATGTGTTTATAATGGAAGGCATATTTAGGTCATCGCAATGTTTATGTTTTGATGCTTATACAAATTTCTATATCAAAATGGACATGATATTCAGGTCATCCTAGTGCTTATGCCTTGGTGCTTATATCTAATCCAACATTCCAAAAACAAAATTAATATTCATATATCCATTGTTTCCTAATCAGTGGGTGTTGTATTGATCCCTGCACATACAAATCAATATTCATATGTCTATGGTTTCATAACTAGTGGGCATTGTATTGATTTATTCGGTTACCTAAAAATTTAATGATGAAATTGACCAACACATGATCAGTGACTAGGTCCTAGGTCTTAGATTGCATTTTCTTTTACATGTTTCTTTTCTCTTTGCATGTTTGCATGATCTCACAAATGGCTACATAAACTTCAATGCTTAAATGATTCTTCTATCACCTATTCCAATCTAAAGAAGAGCTACCACTTAACTTGAAGGTCTCTTCATGGAATCGCAAGCAGTTATCCTCCTAGGTTAAACATCCTTTTGACATAAGAATAAGTATTGTCTTCATCAATTCCTGAAAAAAATATCATGTGTATCATTACATTTACATTTAATATCATAACCATCTATTGCATTACAATACATCCATGTGCATAAGCATAAAACCATACATACATCTTTTTATAATCAAAACACATTTGCATCAAATCCATACATATGAAAGAAATCATTGCATTGCATATATCCATACATACATTCTACAGTACTCATAGCATAAACATCACATGATATCATCATAACTCAAAAACATGACAAGTACAAATGAAGTCATAACCAAAATATTGATCTCATATATATATCAAAAATCTCAAACTAGTCAGGGGTGTACTACTAGCACAGTGTACAAAAGAATACACCCATGTGAGTTATCAAAGTCAGAACAGTATATCAATGATCAAAAAGAGCATAGTATATTAGAACATATCAAAACAGATCAGTTGTTAGCCTGATCCTTTGCATCTAGTGGAGGTGGAGGTGGTGCATCTGGTACTGTCTCTGCTCTAGGTACTCTGGCTCCCTCTGATGCCAACATATACTATGAGTACATAGGAACTCTCTATGCAATAGGAACAATAGTGTAGTATGTAGACACATAGTAAGCTACCCATGTAGTCTGATGAATCACCTCAGCCTATAATCTCTACACCTCTGCACGAAGCTCAGTACACTATCTATCTACCTCTATATACCTCTCCTCCCACCTACCACTGTGAACCTTCAAGTCCTTGACCTATAATCTAAGTTGTCTAATAGTCTCCTATAGAGTAAGAGGAACAGTAGGATTAGCATTGGCTGCTGGCATCTTAGTATCTAGGGTAGTCTGCTCTTTGCACCTTACAGTGTCTAACCTCTGCACCCAGATCAAACCTAGTATCCTCCTATATCAAATCAGTACCACCACCCACAACCTACTCTGCTACAAGTACCTCCTTAGTTGAACCAACACTCCCTAAAGTACCACCCTCTCCCCTAGTCCGTCTATGAGAACCTCTAGATCTACCTACTGTGGAACTAGTGGGATGAGGGGGCCTCATCAATCTTGATGGTATATGTAGAGGAGCCATCAGTCTAGGTCTCAGAGGTGTGATATGCACAATAGGAACCTATGTGGGTCTGGGACCCTATCTCATCAGTGCTCTAGTAACATCCATAGCCTCCCCCATGGAGGGTATAAGCTCTGTAGGATCTGAGAACCTATGGATAGGATGGTCAACAAGCCAGGCAATGAATCCATCTGTAACTCTAGTATCAAGTACCTCTGGTCTATACTCCCAATCTCTACCAATGATAGCACTATACTCCTATGAACACAAAGCATAAGAGAGCCTTGTGGTCCATCCGAGTCCAAGCTCACAAGCTATCTGAGAATAAGTGGCATAATCCTCTGGTGCATCCTGCACTTGTCCATACTGTTGCCACACCCTGGTGATAATGAATCTCTGTAGAGTGGAGGATAACCGCCTGATCAGCACACATCTCTGAAAGAAGAAACTAAACTACTCTCATGCAATAGGCCAAGGCTCTATAACCACATATGGTCTCCATCTAATAAAAGTCATATCATTGAGGCATCACTTCCAGTACTCTACATGACCCATCTGCCCTTGTATGACATATCCAGCATATATATATATATATATATATATATATATATATATATATATATATATATATATATATATATATATATATATATATATATATATATATATATATATATATATATATATATATATATATATATATATATATATATATATATATATATATATATATATATATATATATATATATATATATATATATATATATATATATATATATATATCATAGGCTCCTATGGCTGCCTCTATGAGGTACATACTAGTCTCAACATAGGGATATGCTCCCACGCCCAGATCTGTAAAACTAAAGCTCTAGCTGCAAAAGTCTTGCTCTCTTGATACACTACCTTGTGCATCTCAAAGAACATATGGGCCAAAAGACACTGACCCCAAGCCAACTCAAAGGGAGTCACCATCAAATGTGCCACCATTGGGGCCTAGCCCATCAATAGACCATTCTACTAACTATCAGACATGATAATCCCTCTTATCATCTTGGCAATAATACACTCTAGCCAGTGCGTCTGTCCATAACATTGTACTAAGGTCTCCCAGGAAATAGAGGTAGCCATTTGAGTATCATCTCCAAAGAGACGTCTGAATGCTAATAGACCTGAGTTCCCTAAACTCACATACTCTGGCCACTGGCCTGTATGGAAAGTAATTCATAGTATACGATACACATCCTTGGGGATAACAGTGATCTCCCTAGTCGACAGGTGGAATGTTTGGGTCTCTGAATGAAATCTCTCAATTAGAGCAGTCAAAATTTTGTGATTTACCCTAATCTTAGGTAAATGAATGAGGTACTGAAATCCATAGGAAGCAAGGTATACCGTCATAGGGTCTGGCAGTGACACACATAATCTCTGAGTAGCTGGATGTGAAATCCATACATGAACATTTAGATATATGACCTACATAGTACAAAAATAGGGAATCCTATCAGTAATTTGGTCATAGAATGTGTTACAAGTGTAGAAATTAAATAGATTACTATGTCAGAAGGTAGGTTGAAAGGTCAGTAATCAAGCTAAAAGATCAGAAAATTAAAAAATTTGACCTAGTAATGAGTTTTTGGCTCACTATTTCCCATACGATGCTTCAGACTAGTAGGCACCCAAAAGTCGTACGAGTTTCTACATCATACCATATGACAAAGCATAGTGATATAACAATGCATTTCTCCTCGTACAAGTTATGAGGGACCCAATGAAACATCGTACGACTCTTGGGTCCCTTTGATACAAGTCTTGGGGGTTAATGAAATGACAACCCATCTATAGTTCAAAAGTCATAGGAGTCTCGCTGGAGAGTCATACGAGTTTCCATGCATTCAAAAATTTAAAATTTAAAAAGCGTATGAAAAATACTAAAAAGGCTATAAATCATGGAAAATTTGACTTTTCAGAGAAGAAAAGAGGTCCACCTATCGAATGTCTGTACTGCCGAGGTCTCTGGTGTCTCCGACTATGCTCAAATTGATGCAAACTCATAAGTACCTTTGGTTCTGCCATTTTCTCACTTAGAGAGCTACACAAGATTTCTAAAGTCAAAAGGTTGAAATGAATTAAAAATGACCCTTCCAACCTTTATATAGCTTTTGACCTAATTTTCAAAAGTGCTTCATTTTTCATGAAAATTGCACCCCTAGCTAATTTCGACGTTTTGAACCCATTTTCAGGATCAAAATCAAAATCTGAGATCATTTACTATGTCAAAAATTGTGATTTAAATTTTTTAGATCCAAGATGGTCTACTGCTTGCATAATCAACCTTCAATCATCACAAAAATCCAGTATTCAACTTAACTAATTATCTTACCGCAAACTTCAAAATTTCAACTTGGTAAACCATGGTTAACTCATGGTCAAACCTAGTCAAACTTTGTCTTCTAGACCTTCAAACAATGTAGAATGCATTCTCGAACGTATTTAACCACTTCTCAAATCAATTAACATGCTTCTGAACTATTCAATGCTGACTTTTCTTGTCAGATTTTGATTTTTATCCTGAAGGGGGCATGGTATTGCACATCATTCAAAGTTTGTAATCTAAATTTGAGATCATATCTTTCCTCAGTAATCAAGAAAACAACCACATCTAGTTGCTAATTCATCAAAAAGACCTCATCGCTTGGGGCAAATCAATCATCGCTTCGGGCATATAAGATTCATTGAGATCGATATCAATCTGGTATTCTCTTAATGTTGTAAACTGTATCAGTCTTTTGTAACCATCTGTTCATTAGTGTTATTTCCTTGGTTCTTCATAACTGAAGGGTTCAAATGTGATACCAATGTGATTCTTATCGACAATTAGGTCTAGAATCGATCACTCACTTCTTCACAATCATAAGGTTCAGAATCAGGCATTTTGACACTTCTTCGCAATCATCAGTTCATTGCTGTTATAGTTAACATTATCTTTGGTCATTCAAGACCTATTATCTTCATATCAATTTGAATCAGTTTCTACTTCATATCAATTCCAATTTCAAACATCAGTTTCAACATCATACACAAAATATCTTTGAACCACTGCACTTTCCACAACAATTCAAAGAGGGGCAAAATGTAACACCCCAAAAATCAGCTATAGGTTCATTAACCTCCTACATCTTCAATTCAAATGAAATCGACATCAAAGTCCTAACCTAAGGCACATCTGCACATTATCAAATCTTAATTGATTATCCTAAATTCTGCATCGGGGAATATTCCTTATTCCTATTTATCCTAATTATCTTTGATTTAATGATTATTTGGCGATAAATCCTAGTTATCCTAAAGTTTGATTAATTGAATATTTTGAATATTTAATTAATTAGATTTAATACTACCACTTAATTATTTAATTATATTTAATTATATTTATTCCTAAATTGTATTATTCCATTTTGACAATAAATCAAAAATCCTATGACTAATTGATTAAATTCTTATTTAAATAATTAATGTCAATTGTCAAAATTAATAATATAGTTTTTGAATAAAAGTTTGATTTAATAATTGACTAACCCATAAATCAATTGTTTTATTTTTAAAAATCAGTTAAGTTGAGGATAAATCACTTTATTTATTAAACTAATTCATAATTAATTATGCACAATCCAAAAAATAGTTAAGCTTTAAATCAAAAAATCAATTCAAGTTGTTTTTAAAAATAAACTCAACTCTCTTTTGAGTTGAAAGCTAATCTCAACTTCTGATTTAAATCAAAAAGCTGATTTGCATAATTTTGTGAGTTAATCTATCTCTAAATTCTTAATAACTCAAAAATCAACTTGAGTTTATCAAGAGTGATTTATGGCTTTTTCCATGCACCTCCAAAGCCTTGAATTTCTATAAATTAAGGCCTCAACTCTTCATTTTGGATCCATCCATGAATTGCGTCCTCACGCTGGCAAATTGGTGATCGAAGAATCAATCTTTGTGAATCCAAGCTGTTGTGAGATTTTCATTGTTTTAAGCATTCATATCATTTAGCATATTATTGTTAGATTAATTGCATGTCATATCAGTTTATCATATAGAATAGATTCATATCAATTTATTTCATCTTATTGCATAGAAAATCCAAAAATATAGATTAATTTGCATTCATCTTATATCTAGATTCTGCATTCAAATCCTTCATTTAGGTGTCGTCAAGGTCACTGATCTCAGTCCAATCTAGGAATAACATACTTGCACCTACTAGAAGGCAGTAAATCACTTGGTTAGATTAGTTTCCATTTCACTGCACTATTTTGATTTTAGCTAACCTCTAATGTTTTACTGAAGTGTTGTGTCTACAGCTAGGTACAAAATTCACACACACAAGAAGGAATGTAGCATTAGTGATTGAATGTTGATGGATATGAAAATATTACTTCAAAATTATTATGGAGAGTGCAATGTGAAAGATGTCTTTGGAAGTAACTAGAATATAATGCTATTATCATTGTCCCTAGGAGGATATCATTTATGGAGAAAAAGTTGAACTTTTTCGATGCTCTTTTTTTTAATGTGATTCCATCCCTTAGATGCTTGGCTCTATGCTTGGCTCATTTTTCTATTAATTGAGAAACTTATAGAATGGGAGGTGATAGAAACCCTTTTGAGCCCATTTTTTATGAGTAATGGAAGAATATGGCGTCATTTTAGAGTGATCTATCTATAGGTGGATTGATAGAGTATATTGAGAAACTTCATGGTGCTGACGCTTTGGTGACTGAGTCATTTATCCATTATTGGAAAGATGTGATTCTTTGTGTCTATGCTCTAGAACTGGAAGTGAATGAAGATCATGTGGCCAAGGTATCCAATACATTGGTGGAGGGTAGGAATCTCTACACACACAAAAAATGTGCATTTGAAGTGGTGGAGATAGTTTTCCTACCAAGAGAAAGGGAAAATGTGAGAAAGAGTACTTATGGCAGATATTGATGCAGGGCATTCTAGGGTACTTGCTGAATCTGAATGGTGGTGTGTTGTTTTGGTTTTGTGTTACTCAGTTGTAGCTTTAACTGATGGTCTCAATTATTGAACGAAGCTCGGTTGCTAAAAGAACTCGGTGAAACCTCTTGCGCTTGGTGGAACTTGTACCTGGTGATCCTTGTGATGCTCGGTTGACATGATTTTTTGATGATGCCTGAGTTGCTTGGTGTTGCTTGGCGTGCTTGGTAGTTCTATTTTACTGACTGGAGTTCTTGGAGATTTGGTTGGCCAAATTGGTACATTTATTATTGGTAGCTTTTGTTGTATTCTCCTATGTAGATCTTGAGGCTGACATGGAGAATTAAATGTTTATTAGGCTATTTGAGATCTAAATCTTGTTGTATTTAATTATTTTTTGTTATAGGAGCTAACTTGGATTAGGAGTTAATTATTTCTTCTAGCCGACTTGTGGCTGAAGATTAGTATTTAAGGAGTGTTTGGGTAGTTGTTTAGGGAAGGGAAAGTCAGTAAGTCAGTGATTAGATCTAGATCCTATGAGATCTTGAAGATCAGATTGTTATCTAATAGTTTAGAATAGCAGAGCTAGTGGTTTGCATGCTTTGAGACAAGGAGATTGCTTGGAGGCTTGCGAGCTCAAGTTCAGATCTACCTTAGGTTTTTTATTAGTTAATGATTTGTTTCAGAGATGGAATAGCTAAGAGATTGTAGAAATATTTTTTATTGTATTTGGCCCTAATCCGAAAGGCCTTATAGCTAGGCATGTTAATGAAAATCCAATTGAAAACATTGTCTTGTTGTGTTATTCCACATTGCGGTATTTGGCTTCTTGTTTGGACTGTCCTTAATTAGATTCTCCTTACCTATCTTGTGTCAGGTGGTTTAGAGCTTGAAGATCTTGAGTGTGTAAACCGATCTCTAAGTGGAGGTTGTTTACACCAAGACTTGTTGGTGACTTATTTCTTTGGGTTTTCAAAAATCTTGAAGGATCCCTCCAAGAAGATTAGACCCTAGAGCGATTGTAGATCTTTGTAATGTTGTGGAATCAAAGATTACAGATAAAGTTAAAGTTTATTTTACATCTGAGATGGAATTGATGAAGAATGACATGATTTCTGAGGTCATGAGAGTTGTTTCTAGTATGCTTAGGAATCTTGGTACTGATGATGGTTATGAGGAAGGTGCTAAAGACTTTGAAGCTACTAGATCTAGTGGTGATGACCGAAGAGATAGATCTAGTGAACATAGAATTAGTCAGTTACATAGATCTGGAGCTCAGTTAAGTACTAGTTACCAAATGGAAGTTTCTACTTTCTTTGGCATTTTGAGACCCGATGACTTGATTGATTAGATTGGTGAATTAGAAGACTTCTTTGAGATAGAACAAATTGAAGATCCTCTTAGAGTAAGATTGGCATAGACTAAATTGAATGGACATGTTGCTCTTTGGCGGAAAGAATTACAAAGACATAGAGAAGATGAAGTTGAAATGAAGATCAATCAGTGGAGGTTGATGGTGGCTAAATTGAAAGCTAAGTTCATACCTACTGACTATACAATTCACTTGTTTAAGAAGTTGTAGAGTTTGAAGAAAAAATATTTGACTATGGAGGACTATACCAAGGAGTTTTATAAGTTGACTATTTGGTCTAGACACAGAGAACTTGGTAAAGAAAAATTAGCTCGGTATGTGAAAGGTTTGAGATTTAATATTTAGGATGAGCTTGTTATGTTAAAGATTGACTCGGTTGAAGATGCTTATCAGTATGCTTTGAAGGTAGAAGATAAGTTAAAAAGGAGACAACATAGTAATCCCTGAGGGAAGGAAAAGATTGATCACTCAATGAAGGATAAACTGACTGTTGAAGATGAACCAAAACCTGTGGAATTGAAGAAGAAGACAGGTAGAGTTATCTTTAAGGGTACTTGTTATAATTGTAGTGAAGAAGGACATAGATATTTTGAGTGTACATAGAATAATTTTGGTGGCCAATAGAATGCTATAGTAAATGAGAACATTCAGAATGAACCTAAATCTAATAACTTGCTAGATCGAAGAAAATTTCTCAATGCAAAGGAGGAACCTTGTCAGAGGAGTATCTTGTTCAGAACTTGGTGCAAGTCTAGAGGTAAAATTTGTGATGTAATTGTTGATAGTGGTAGTACTGATAACCTTGTTCCTGAGGACATGGTTCAGAAACTTGGATTGAAGAGAATGAAACATCCTCATCCTTATAGGATGGGCTGGTTACAAGATGTTCATGCTCTAGAAGTGAGGGAGCAGTTCTTTGTTGATTTTAAGATTGGCCAGTATAAGGATCTAGTGTTGTGTGATATTGTGGAGATGAATACTTATCATATATTGCTTGGTAGACCTTGGAAATATGATTGCATAGCTATGTATGATTGTGTCAAGAATGTGTTTACTATTGAGAAGAATGATAGGAAGCTTTCCATGATACCTTTGCTGGATAAAACACTCGGTAGGAGAAACCTGAGCTTTGGTAGCCGAGATGAGTTGGGAAATTGTGAAAGGATGGATCAGTATGGAGAACAAGCCTGTGTGCTATCAAGGAAATACTTGAAGAGATAGAGGAAATAGAAGTGGAAGAGTTTGCAAGGTGAAGATTTGGAGGACTAGTATGTGAAGAATCAGTTCGGGGTTTATGTGTTGAATCCAGGAAGATGTTCTTCCAGCCTATGAGAACATCTTTTGGAACTTGGGGTGTCTAATGCAGGGGCATTCTAGGGTACTCAACAAATCTGCATGGTGGTGTGTTGTTTTGGTTTTGTGTTACTCAGTTTCAACTTTAACCATGGTCTCAGTTATTGAAGGAAGCTCGGTCGCTGAAGGAACTCAATGAAACCTCTTGCGGTTGGTGGAACTTGTACTTGGTAATGCCTATGGTGCTCGATCGACATGCTTTCTTGGTGATGCTTGAGTTTCTCAGTATTTCTTGGCATGCTCAGTTGTTTCACTGGTGCTTGGTTGTTTCTCTGGTGCTCGGTTGTTTCTCTAGTGCTTGGTAGTTCTGGTTTACCAACTAGAGTTCTTGGAGATTTGGTTGGCTGACTTGGTGCATTTATTGTTGGTATCTTTTATTATATTCTCCTATGTAGATCTTGAGGTAGACATGGAGAATTAAATGTTTGTAAGGCTATTTGAGAGCTGACTATTATTGTATTTAATATTTATTTGTTATAGGAGCCGACTTGGCTTAGGAGTTAATTTTTTTCTTCCAGCTGACTTGTGGCTAAAGATTAGTATTTAAGGAGTGTTTGCATAGTCCTTTAGGGTAGAGAAAGTCAGTAAGTTGGTGATTAGATCTGGATCCTGGAAGATCTTAAAGATCAGATTGTTATCTGATGGTTTGCAATAGCAGAGCTAGTGGTTTCCATGGTTGGAGACAAGGAGATTGCTTGAAGGCTTGTGAGCTCAAGTTTAGATCTGCCTTAGGGTTTCCATCAATTGCTGATTTGTTTCAAAGTTGGAATAGCTGAGAGATTGCAAAAACCCTTTTGATTTTATTTGGCCCTAACCCGAAAGGCCTTACAACCGGACATGTTAATGAAAATCTAGTTGAAAACATTGTCTTGTTTTGTTATTAGGGACCCCTATTCTCTTGGATCATCCTGAAGATAAATAATTTGAAAGAGACTGCTAACCCATCTATTGAGAATCTTGACAATATCTTGGTAGCATGTATTCTATGTCTAATGGGATATAAAATCTTGAAAGAGGACCATGAAAGGTGTATAATAGCTCTAGAGGATCATTTTTCAAGGTCGAGGATAGCATATATGGACAAAACTAGTGATGGCCTATGAAGGCTAAGTGAATAGGTTGTAGCACTCCAGGCCATGTCCAAGGCTAACAATTCCATTGTTAGTACTAAATCGGTTTATAAGGTGAAATCGATGGATGTGGGTGTTAGGAAGAGATATAGGGTTCTTTCAAAGGATGTGGAATCTAGCATGGAAGATATTGAGAAGACCTTTCCTAGGAATTCTATAAGGCTTCACAGTAAGGATAATGGTATGACCCCTATTGACAGTGTTATTAGGCAAGTCAAGAATATTAATGAGGATATCATGCAAAAGAATGATAATCTAGTTAAAATGTTGCAATATTTATGATGGGTGTCCATTTTCATATATTGTTTTTTAAAGAATTGCTATGACCTACGTTCTTTGTGGGATTTTTGGTGTCTATTTTTCTTATGCATCCCAGTTGGTTTTCATCTAAGACTATTTTTGCTACTCTCTTGTTTTTTTGGGGTTTCTAGTCCCTGTAAAACCAATTTTCCCCTTTAATAAAAATATCATAAATTAATAAAAATTATAATGAATATCAATCAAAACTCCTAAATTTCTTAGCTACATGGTCTAAAATAAAACCTCCCAATTTTCCCAATGTAAAAGAAACATATGGTATTGAGTGCTCCAAGTATATTATTTGATTTCTTCTTTTATTGTTCTTATTTCAAAACTTATTTCAAAATGTTAATATTAGGAAAAGATGTTTATAATTAACATGTCTTATTATTATTATTATTTATGAGGATTTCTTAAGGAGTTAAATGTTATTTTATAATAATTTTTTTTCACTAAATGACAATATTATTAGTGTACACTAAAATTATATTATGATATAATAAATTATAAATTTAGATTTCAAAAGGAGGTGGACCATGTAAATTAAATTTGAGAACTAGGAAGATATTTTAAATAATTAGCATATTGATTTGTTCTCTTAAAGGGGTATCGAAATATTATCTTAAATTTATTCATTTATAATATTCTTCATTACATTTATTATAATTTTCCAAAAAATTATAAATTACTTTTAGGATAAAGATAGAAATTTAATATTAGAATTACAAAATTAGTTTTTTATTTATTATGTTGTAGTTTTTTTATTACTTTTAAATTTGAATTGCAAAAAAATGCTTAATTTATTATAAAATTTCTAAACATTATGTACACTACATTGCAAGTTTATTCCTAATTATTCTAGTATTTTTTACCACTCATATTAATCTTAAAATTTAAATCTAGTATAAAAATAAAAAATAAAAAATTCTAAGAAACCTTATCAATATGTTCTTTTGAGTGTAGCAATAACTCATTATTTTTTTCATTGTTACACTTTAGCAATTCACACTAGTTAGGGCCACTCAAGATAAGCTAGTTAGCCTTTGGTTCATGATTACCAGAGTGATAGCTTTTACGATGTTTATGTTTTTTTACTTTTTCAAATTATTTACCTTTATTTTTTGATACTTATAGCTTGTAGGATAAAACATTCTCATTATTTAAGTGGATGGTGAAAAAATCTTGTAATAATATGGGTTTTAATTTTGTTATAAACTCTAAATAGTATAGTGATAGAAACTGGTATGTGAATATGTTGTTTCTTTTGCCATGTTTTTTTTTTTTTTGGTTGATTTATGTTGCAAAAGGGTTCTTAGTCATTAGGCTATAATTGATTGAGATTTGTTGTCATATACTCAATTTTATGTTCTAGGATAAGGGTCCTTTCCCTACTGAATCAATCAAAATAATGCACAAAAAATATTTATGATGATATGGTGGTATAATGGACGTATTATTGGTAAATTAAAAAAGAAATTCCTATATTGACACAAGGAAGGCAAGGAGGATCCAAGAATGGACAGTCCAAGTCTATACCAGCAATAAAAACAACAACAACCATAGTGGAACACAACAATATAATGCTTCAAACAGAATTTCATTCAACATGCTTGGCTAGTCCAACTCTGAAGCACATCAACAACTGATGGAAACACTAAGGGAGATCTAAACTTGAGCTCACAAGCCACCAAACAATCTCCTTGTTTCCAATCATACAAACCACTAGCTTCGCTATTACAACTATTAGACAATCAATCTGATCTTCAAGATCTCACAAGATCCAATTATTATCCTTGTCAATCTACTTCCCTAACTCATTCCCACTTACTTCGTAAACAACTACCCAAACACTCCTTAAGTACATTTCTTCAACCACAAGTTGGTTAGAATAAATAATTAACTCCTCAACCAAGTATTCTTCTACTACAAACAAATATTAAATGCAACAGCAGTTAGCTCATAAATAGCCTTACAAATAATTAATTCTCTATTTCATCCTCAAGATCCACATAGGAAAATACAACACAAGCTACCAACATTAAATACACCAAGAACTCCAATCGGTAAACTAGAACTATCGAGTACCAGTAAAATAACCAAGCATGCTAGGCATCACCAAACAAGTACATTAACCAAGCACCACAAGCATCATCGAGCACATGTTCCACCGAGTGCCAGATTTTTATTGAGTTCCTTCAGCAACTAAGCCTCTTCAATAACCAAGATCATCAGTTAAAGCTGTAATTGAGTAACACAAAACCACTTCAACATACCACCATGCAGATTTGTTGAATGCCCTAGAATGCCATTGCATAAGACACCCCAAGTTTGAAAAGATGTTCTCATAGGCTAGAAGAACATCTTCTAGGATTTAGCATATAAACTCTGAACTAGTTCTTAACATACAAGTCCTTCGAGTCTTCACCTTGCATACTCTTCCACTTCTGATTCCTTTTTCTTTTCAAGTCTTTCATTAACAACGGAAAGGTCTATTTTCCATACTGATCAATCCTTTCAAAATTCTTCATCTCATCTCAGCTACCAAAGCTTAGGTTTCTCCTACCGAGTGTTGTATCCAGGAAAGGCATTAGGGTAAACTTCATGTCATTCTTCTCAATAATAAATACATTCTTGACATAGTCATACGTAGCTCTGCAATCCTACTACCAAGGTCTACCGACTAATATGTGACAACTATTCATATCCACAATATCACAGAACACTTGATCCTTATACTGGTCAATCTAAAAATCAACAAGACATTGCTCCCTCACTTCCAAGGCATGAATATCTTGCAACCAGCCAATCTTATAAGGATAAGGATGTCTCATTCTCTTTAAACCAAGTTTCTGAACCATCTCCTTAGCTACAAGGTTATCAGCAATACTACTATCCACAATCACATTACAAAGTTTACCTCCTAACTTGCACCGAGTTCTGAACAAATTAATCCTCTCCTTTCCATCGAGTAATGTTCTTCGAGCCAGCAAGTTCTAAGATTTTGGTACATTCAAAATGTTCTCATTCACCACAACATTCCTACTACTACCGAGCTTCTCATTTGAACATTCAAAAGATTGGTGTCCTTCTTCACCATAATTATAACAAGTTCCCTTAAAGCTAACCCTATATGTCTTCTTTTTCAGCTCCACAAGTTTCAGTTCATCTTCAACAATCAGTTTATCCTTCACTAAGTGATCTTGCTTCTCCTTCCCTTGGGAATTACCATGTTGTCTCCTCCTCAACTTATCTTCTTCCTTCAGAGCATACTGATAAGCATCCTCAATTGAATTAATTTTCAACATACCAAGATCATCCTAAATATTGAATCTCAAACCATTCACATACTAAGCTACCTTTTCTTTACCAAGTTCTCTATGTCCATACTGAATAGTCAACTTATAGAACTCCTCAGTATAGTCTTCCATAGCCAAATCTTTTTGCTTCAAATTCTTTAATTTCTTAGTGTAATTAATTATTCCTAATTACACTTTACTTAATCTTACTTAGGTTAATGCATTGCATAGTAATTTGTGATTGAGACACCTAGGAGTGTGCACCTCATTCTTGCACATGGTGTAGGAGAATTTCCACTTTAGGTGTGATAGTTGTCTTCACATACCTCATTGTGTGTGAGATCCACCTTTCATGCTCTTATCACATTATCATCCTATTCTATTGCACATACTTTATTGCATAATGGAGGATGATCCACATTTGGTGGACATGTGATTACACCTAACATAGGTGATAGCTTATCAGCTCCTTATCATCGTCTCTTATCTCCTTTCCTATATAAGGAGGCCTATTATGTACATTTTAATCATGTCCATGATCAATAATATCATTCTTTCATCTTAATGCAATTGTCTTGCCAATCTCTTGTGGAAGTTATCTTGGTCTTGCATTCAATCCTAGGAGTGTTATAGAGTCACCTAAAACTCTAACATGGTATCAGAGCCATAAGAGCATTTAGATCAACCAATTTGAAGAGAGCTTGATGCAAGCTTTGAAGGTCCAAATCTCAAATTTGGTAATCAGCATGTGATAGAGGCATCTTGGAGTAGATTTGACCTCACCATTGTGTCCGGGAGGCTGTTTCGGTTAAAATCGACTATAAACTCACCCATATTCAGCGAAAGTCCAAATCGAGGAAATTTTTTTTTGCAAATTGGACCATAGGCTCAATCTACAACTCTACGGTATGATTTTGTAAAAATAAAAAAATTATTTTTATTTCCATTTGATTTTTAGAATTTTTTTCTATAAAAATTTTTATTTTCGGGCAAGGTACGGCCCTGTGTCAAGGAATATTCTCTGCACACATCAGCCAAGGCACATAACACACTAACATCAGTAGTTCACACTCAAGACTATAAGCTAGCACACAAGGTGGGATTTTCCTTTTGTTTTGTGTTTCGGGCATTTACATATAAAAACACTCTAAAAAGTATTCCCACAATCAATGTGGGATAAGTGAATCCCACCACCGCCCGAGCGGTGCGGCCTCCTCTACCGCTACTGGGCACTGCTCCACTAGCTCCTCATCCTCAATAGCTCTACCATCACCCACCACCCATAGCCTCCTCTTTGGTGGTGCCCAGTCAGCGACACCACGCGGCTCCAGTGATCACCCCGTTAGCCTCTGCAGCACCTCATCAACACCTTCCCACCCAAACACACAACCTTTCAGATCATGCCACATGGTACAATGCCCAGTCACATTTTTTTGATGTCAGTAGCCATGCAGACTATATGACACTGTACGGATAGCCACCTCAGCAAACACGTCAGCCATGGGGGTGAAGTTTTTTACTAATGTCATCAATTGATGATGCTAAATTTGAGGTCCGTCTAGCCATCATCGCAGAGTAGAATTGGGTTTTTTTTACAGTCATCTAGCCATCAAATTTAACCCTATGACTTGCTGATGATATCAAGGTTTGAAATTTTGCAGCCTTCACCATTGGAAATTTCATTTTGACAGTCTCACTTCAAAGGCCCATAACTTTCTCAATTTTGCTCCTTTTTTCGAGTAATTTGTTTTGAAATTTGGTAGAATTTTCTAAATTTTCTAGTGGTGGTGTTGATTTTGCATTTTGGTGGCTACATTTGTCAAAAATTGCAATTTTTGGTGACTGTTCCTATCTGTTCCTAATTTCTGCAACTTCTAGGGCTTCGTTTGGGCACATACGGTAACATTTTGAGGTGAATTTTTTTTTGAAAGTGCATGATTTTTCATCTACTTTCCAGATATGCAATCAGATTTGAGTGATTTTAGGTAGACATATCACTTTCTATAATAGGTCATTTTGGGGCTATAATTGCACTTGGTTAATCCTTGGATTTCAGTTTTCTAATTTGCATCAGTCATTTGAAGAAGCTATTAGTAGTTATTAGTCATTATTTGGTGTTAATATGGATAATTAAAAGGTGAAAATCCTCACTCCATATAACTACCATGAATGGAAAGTTTCTTTAAGTGATCATTTGTTGAGTCTTGGATTGCTTAGAATGACTCTTGGGTAGGATCAAGAACCTCAAATAGGTGTTGTAGAAAGGAGAAAATGGTTTGATAGAAGAGATAAAGCACTTGTCTCTCTTAGATCATCCATCTCTCATGACTTGTACTATCATATTGAATCTTGTACACATCCTCATGATGCTTGGATCACATTGGAAGGACTCTTTGGTAAACCTGGTAGAATGAGAAAATTTAGATTAGAGAATGATCTCATAAGTCTTAATCCTAGGGATTTTGATATTATTCAAGATTTTTTCTCTAAGTTCAATACTATTAGATTGGAGCTTCTTCATGTGGCATTGTGAAAGGGGATAAAGAATTGATCTTTTCTATTCTTTCCAAGCTTGGTCCTGATTATTCTATCTTTGTTTCTACATTCTATGCTACTATGGATGCTCTTGGCAGTGCATACAAATTGCCCTCTCTTGATGAATTTGTCGCGCAACTCACAAGGGAACAAGCAAAGTTGGCACACATGGGTCAGTTGAAGCCTTCCACACATCAAACATTGATTGCAAGTGAGTCTACTTCAAAGGCTTCTAATGGAAAAGGAAAGAAACACAATAAGGATCCTAAGCCTCATGACAAAGATAATGAATCTTCTTCACCAAAAAGTACTGAATCCAAGTCCTCTTCAAGAGAGGAATCATCTAGAAGAAAGAGAGATAAATGTGCATATTGTCAAAAGTTAGGACATGATGAGCATAAGTGTTTTCAAAAGAAGATTGATAAGCTAACTCACATGATTCAAAAACACAACATTAAGTTTCCCTCATCAGTGTCTACTCCTTCTTCTACACAATCGGCAGCTTCTACATCTCCATCATCATCCAAAGACAAAGGTAAAGGACAAGCACTCATGGCTTCCACACATCATGAGCAAGGTAAATGGCTTCTTGATTCAGGTGCATCACATCATATGGCATCTTCTATGGATATGTTTTCTTCTATTGAGCCTTCTAATTCTCCTAATATTTTGATGGGTAACAACACATTCATGAGAGTTTGTGGGAAAGGTTCTATTCCTATGGGAAAAGGGACATTTAATGATGTTCTTTGTGTACGATCCTTGACCACTAATCTTCTTTCTATTTACCAAATTACACATGGGGTACAAGGTAAAATTGTTGAGTTCACTCCTGATTATGTCTACATTAGGGACATGGAGACTAGAGATGTCATAGCTATGGGAGTTGTTGATCATACATCCCACTTGTATTCTTTTTCTACTTTTGTTGATAATAATGATGATATTCATGATGTACCCATCCCTTTGCCAAGGGATAATTATGAGGAGAACTTTGGACACTTGAATTATTTTTTTGTTGAGACAAGTGTTGATCTTCCCACTCCACCTCCTAGTTCTTCAGACATGGGCTCTACTATTCAGCAAGATGATCATAGTGTTTCAGATCTTGCAGAATGTGATGACTACCTGGATGCATCTTCAATATTTGTTGACTCTCATGATGCAGATTTGGAAGACATACATGAGGGGGTTTCTCTTTCCCTTGATGACAGTTTCATCATAGATGGGGATACTTCTTCACCTTATTTGGATATTGGTGTACTTGATTATTCACCTTCTTCACTTGATTTGTCACATCATGTGATAGATTCTTTGAGCTTGGAGATTCCTAATCAGTCTTCAGAGATTCATTCATGGAGACCTACATCTTCTTCCTCCTTCCATTTGCACAAGGATTGGCTTCTTCATCATTTGATGTATCTATTTCTTCCTAAGGGGAGACATGTTTCTTGTAAGCATTGGTTTATCTATTGTTTGTAGGTACTCTTCATCAACATGGGAGCTTCTACATTATGGGAGGGATATCATGTCTCCAACTATCCTTCTTATGGGGGGATACTTCTTTGTATATACATGATGTATGTAGTTCTTGGGGGGTCTTGAGCACTCCATCCATGCATCTTTTTTTGTTCTCTCATTTTGGGGGAGGCTTTTTCCCATAAGGTTTTCCCTCTTTCTCCACTTTAACACACATCAAGTTCATAGTCAGTAGGTATGAAATTAGCTTTCAATTTAGTCACCATCAACCTCCACCGATTGATCTTCATTTCACCTTGATCTTCTCTATCTCTTTTCAATTCTTTCCACCAAAAGAGCAACATGTCCTTTCAACTTAGTTTGTACCAATCTTACTCTAAGAGGATCTTCAATTTCCTCAAGCTAAAAGAATTCTTCTAATTCACCAATCTAATCAATCAAATCCTTAGGTCTCAAAGTACCAGAGAAAGTAGAAACTTCCATTCGGTAACTAGTACTTAACCAACCTTCTGATCTATGCAACTGACCAATTTTGTCTTCACTAGAATTGTCCCTCTGGTTGTCTCCACTAGATCTAGTAGCTTCAAAGTCTTCAGTAGTTTCCTCATAACCATCTTCAGTACGAAGATTCCTTGGCATACTAGCAATAGCCCTCATGACCTCAACGATCATGTCATTCTTCATTAGTTCCATCTCAGATCTAAAATTGACTTTAACTTTCTCTATAATCTTTGATTCCAGAGTATCACAGAGATCTGCAATCCCCCTAGGGTCCAATCTTTTTGGAGGCATCCTTCAAGATCTTTGAAAACCCAAGGAAACAAATCACCAACCCAAGGTCCTATTGCAAACTACCTCAACTCGATAATTAGTTTACACACTCAAGAACTTCAAGCTCTGATACCACCTAGTGCAAGGAAGGCAAGGAGGATCCAATAATGGATAGTCCAAGTCTACACCAGCAATAAAAACAACAAAAACAACAACAACAACAACAACAACAACAACAACAACAACAACAACAACAACAACCACAACAGAATACAATAATATAATGATTCAAATATAATTTTATTCAACATGCCCAACTATAAGGCCTTCCAAGTTAGGCAAAAATACAATCACTTACAAAAGTATTCCAGCAATCTCCTAGCTAGTCCATCTCTGAAGCACATAAACAAATAATGGAAACACTAAGGTAGATCTAAACTTAAGCTTGCAAGCCACCAAGAAATCTCCTTGTCTCCAAGCATGCAAACCACTAGCTCTGCTATTACAACTATGAGACAATCAGTTTCATCTTAAAGATCTTGCAGGATCCAATTATTATCCTTGTCAATCTACTTCCTTGACTCACTCCCGCTTACTTCCTAAATAACTACCCAAACACTCCTTAAATACATTTCTTCAACCACAAGTCAGCTAGAAGAAACAATTAAATCCTAAGCCAAGTCAGCCTCTACTAAAAAAAAATATTAAATGCAACAATAGTAGGCTCACAAATAGCCTTACAAATAATTAATTCTCCATGTCAGCCTCAAGATCCACATAGGACAATACAACACAAGCTACCAACATTAAATACCCCAAGAACTCTAGTTGGTAAACCAGAACTATCAAGAACTAGAAAAACAACCAAGCATGCTAAGAATCATCGAGAAAGTACATCGATCAAGCACCACAAGCATATGTTCCACTGAGTGCCAAAGTTTTACTGAGTTCCTTCAACTACCCTTCAATAACTAAGATCATCGGTTAAAGATGGAACCGAGTAACATATAAGCACTTCAACACACCACCATGTAGATTTGCTCAATACCCTAGAATGCCACTTTATCATATATTTATGATGTAATCTTGAGTTATATTTAGGGTGTTACATTTTAATACCAATAATATGGTGGTATGATGAAATTCTTATTGGTAAGTAAAAAACAACTCTTATTTAACGAGCTCGTCTTATATTTTATTTAGGGGATTATATTTATATGTAATTATGTATTTATTCTTATCATAATAACCTTGTTCATGGTATTATAGTTTTGTAAATTGTGGACCTTAACAATTTGATACAGTCTTATAGGATTTCGATGATGTGTCTAACCAATACATGATTATGCCTAGTTTTTCAATCACTATTGTGAAACCTTATTCCTTTTCCCATTCCTAATATTTTTCATCGCTCACTTTTCCAAGAAACATATGTCTAGTATTCTTGTTCAAGAAGGAAACTAATCAACCACTAAAAATTAAAAATAAATCTTCCAAATAGTTTCCTTGGTTTATTATCCTTCCCTGAATATTCATTTTGAAAAGGTGTAAGCTTCATAGAAATACAACTTGATCTCTCACTTCAAAGGTCTAATATTCTTTAGCAATATTTTAAGAGATCTTACAAAGAGTTTAACAATCAATCTACTACAAAAATTATGTTCAACCATATAGTGTTTCATCCCGCTAAAAGAATGTAGTAACATGTTCCATTTCATAACTTAATACATCAAGCCTTGTGTTGTATTTCATGAAACAGATTCATACTTGAGGTAATATCTTGGCAGTCCACCATTTCATTACTTTTTCAAAATTACTCCTTATATGGGAACACATATAAATCTCACCTCTTATTGTGGAAGTGGAAATACTAATATTGGGTTTCACTTAGGAAATCACTAGAATGGTATAACAATTTTTCCTATGTTTATGCGTATACCTATGTAGATCAAACAATGAGAGAATTATAGAAGATTACCATATTGGAACACATTATGATAATCTTTGAAGACATGAATGGTGATATATTAGGGTACCCAATACCTTTGACCTTCCATTATAGCCTATATATTTGTAGTAGAGAAAGGGCTTCATGATTGCATTTATATTTTCCATTCAAATCTCCAAACAAATCCAAAATAGGATGTCCAATACCCCTATCATACACAGCTCTCTCAATATTTTAGATATAGGTTCCTCTATGTATCTTGATACCAGATTTCCATTACTATTTAAGCTTCTTCATTTGGTATTATATATTTGTTAATAATAAATTCAACCATTTTTTATTAGTTAACCTAGTTCACATACACAAGCTTCACAATTTTTTTTTTACAATAAAGGAAGAAAATGCTAGTGCCCATCTCTTCTTCTAGGACTATTGCTAGGCCTATTTGTGTTCTACTATTATGAGAAGAAGTGGGATCTTTAGTTTGTATTGATTGGCCTATGATTCCTTTCACCAACATTTCATGTTTGGAACATGCCTAACAATATTTTGAAATGACATGGCCAATTTTATGATTGATTGAGGCTCTAGGTTATGTCTAAGGCTATCATAACTTATCCTTTAGTAGTGCACTATTTGGTTATCTCCTACTAACCAAAATACACTTGAAAATTATTCTTGATTCATCTTCATGCTATTTTACTTAGATAAAAGATTTATTTAGATTTAGTTTATCAAATATCAAGATATTATTACTAAACAGTGAGATTAATATTTTCTTTTTTATAACTTAAATGATAATTTTATAAAAATAATTGAGAGGTAAAAGGAGAAGGTCCAAATTCAACATACTACTTTCAAACAAGAATTCTCTTAAGTCCTATACTAATATTTTGATATTAATATATATTTTTTGTTTTAAATTGTTTGAGAAAGAATAAAAGATGCTTCAAATATATTCAAAATATTACTTTGAAATAAGGATGATTTTAAATCCTAGTATAGAAAAATTTATCTTCAACCATCAAACCCATTAATTATAAATAATATATATATTTGAATATTAATTTATTGTTTGAAAGGTTATATCTTTCCCATGCTTTATATAAAAGAAACTCTTCTCTCTCTAAGATCAATGCTCCATTATGGAAAACCACGAAGATATTTTTAAGAAAATGAGTGTCTTGTATTTGTCTTACTTTACACGTCTCAAATAAAATGATCATTATATTTTCCTGAACCATTAATTAAAATTATTATGATGAATATTGATACCTTTAATTTAATGACCAACTTTAATGATCTAGTTACAATCAAGAATATTTTTATAATTTTAATGATCTAGTTCCATTGCTTAAATCAATAATTTTAATTTTGATTATCAATTTTTTTTTTAAATCAACATTTTCAAAATCAACGAAGTTTATATGTAAAGAATAGGTTAAAGGCACTATTTTCTCAATGAAACTCAGAAGGGGATAGTGTGAATACATTTGGAAAAGATTTTGCATATGAATTAAGTCATTGGACTCCATGCACATGAAACTGAATTGTAGGACCCCGTATATATGCAGCACAGTTTTAGTATTTGCAGCACTTTGGATCTTTTATATGGCCTCTGCAATCCTTGCAAGATCGTAACATGTCCACAAATTGATACTGATTATAACTTGCTATGTTGCAGTTACTATTTGCATCAGTATTTACATCTGTCTTAAAGTTATATCGAGCAGAAACTTGCAGGGCGGACAGAATGGTCAGAAAAAGAACTATCATGATTTTCATAAGCGTTGATCCCGCCATTTTCACTGCTTGGAAAGCTTTCTCTCGCAAATGAATATATTTACGTTACAAATGAATAAGTCACCAGAAGCAGAAGACCAGTTGATTAAAAGTAGTGGAATATAATATTATATGTTGGGAGAGAGGAGATGACTGTTGTGTATAATGGATAAAATGCAGGCCATATTTATAGAGAGGGTAAGCATAAATGATCGGAATGGTTGAATATTGTAAGTTGTAGCAGGAGCTTGAGTCGTGCAGTGGCTGGTGAGACCTTGAATAAGTCAGAAATTTGTTTATAACAAGAGGAGTAGATACCTATTGTACATCGAAGAGTGACAGCGTCCGGACATGAGTTATCTTCTAGTGTCAAAAACCTTGGTTGTTTTTGGTCATTCACCTCTGTGCAGTTAAATCTCTGACACTAGCAATTCCTATGTGCGCTACTACGATTGTGTGGGGCCCAATTTTTTAGCATGTTAGTCATCACTAGGTCAGGGAATGAAGAAAGTCTATCTAGCGAATGGGAGTTTTCCTTTACTACCAAAGCTCAAGGGTGGGGCCTAGTTTTTGGATAAGTCAGGCGGTCTTCACATGTCAGAGCATCAACGGTGGTCGCTAAAACACAAGGGGTTTGTCAGAGCTATGCGAAATCACGCTGGCCATTGATTCTTCTTTGTGGTGTAGGGTTTCAAACTGTGGGTCCATGGTGACATGTATGCATAAATGGTGCACCCCTATTGGCCGAAGGAAATAAAGAGGTGAAGTGTTGTCAGCGGGGCTTGTGTTAGAGATTTTGATTGACGGCTAGTGTGTGATCACATGGAATATTCTCTCCCCATGTGATCATGCACCCACCCTCTGATTAGATGCCAATGGTTTGTCTACAGTGGGACCATGTGATGATTCACCGTCGAGGTGTCAAGTGGGGATTGGCTGAGCTGGTAAGGGAATGTCGATGGATGTCTTCTCTCATAGTGCATAGCAAGTGTAGGAGTTTAGAACATTAAATGAGGAGTTGGATTAGGACAAGAGGAGCAGATACCTATTATACATCGAAGAGTGATGGCATCCGGACATGAGTTATCTTGTAGCATCAAAAACCTTGGTTATTTTCAGTCATTCACCTCTGTGCAGTTAAATCTCTGACACCAACAATTCCTATGTGTGCTGCTGTGATTGTGTGGGGCCCAATTTTTTATCATGTTAGTCATCACTAGGTCAGGGAATGAAGAAAGTCTATCCAGCGAATGAGAGTTTGCCTTTACTACCAAAGCTCAAGGGTGGGGCCTAGTTTTCGGATAAGTCAGATGGTCTTCACATGTCAGAGCATCAACGATGGTCACTAAAGCACAAGGGATTTGTCAAAGTTATGTGAAATCACGTCGGCCATTGATTCTTCTTTGTGGTGTAGGGTTTCAAACTATGGGTCCATCGTGACATGTTTGCATAAATGGTGCACCCCTATTGGCTGAAAGAAATAAAGAGGTGGAGTGTTTTCAGTGGGGCTTGTGTTAGAGATTTTGATCGATGGTTGGTGTGTGATCACATGGAATATTCTCTCCCCATGTGATCATGCACCCACCATCTGATTAGATGCCATTGGTTTGTCTGTAGTGGGACCATGTGATGATTCACCATCGAGGTGTCAGGTGGGGATTGGCTGAGCTGGTAAGGGAATGTTGTGCCCATCGTCTAATAAGGAAAATATGAGGTGGAGTGTGGTCAGTGGGGTTGGGGTTAGAGATTTTGATCGACGGTCGATGTGTGATCGCATGGAATATTCTCTCCCCATGCGATCATGTGCCCATCATCCAGATGCCATTGGTTTGTCTGCAGTGGGACCACGTGATGATTCACCATCGAGGTGTTAGGATGGGATTGGCTGAGCTAGTAAGGGAATGTTGACACATCGGGGGGCCTAGACATTTTAGTGGGGTCACAGCATGGATGATCTGATGGTGGATGCATGTTCTGGTTGAGTCTTGGAGGTATATGTGAAGATACGACAACCGTCGATCTTCCAGATGTGAGCCCAGTCAAAGTTCTCACTAGTTCACGGATAAAGTGGGCACTAAGGTTATGGTGAGGGCTGGAAGCTTGTCACATGTTCGCACGAGCCAGTTTTGAGTTATGCGATCATGCGACAAGCCCTTTGTGGTAACTTTATGCAGCGATAGTAGTTAAAGGTGGTAAAGGGCTACAGTGTGTCGCATGTTCGCATAGCCCTTTTCTTGGCTATGTAATCATGCAACAACTATTGAAAGACACTGTTGTGAAATTAAAGGTGGGTCAGTATGTCGAGTCTTGTCGACATGTCCCTTTCTAATTGACCAGTAAGCGCTAAGATGGATATGCATCGTGGGTCCCATAGCCAAGGGCAAGTAACAGTGGTGAAGGTTTATGGGGTGTTGCATGTTCACATAAGCCATTTTTAAACTATGTGATCATGTGACAACCATCAAGGGAATCTCAGCGTTGTGGAGTTAAAGTTGCCAAGCTCGCAAAACATGATGATCTAATGGTGGTGATATAAAGTAGATCTCAGTTTAGAAGATGATCGTTGATAGAATGTTGAAATATTGGTATCAGCCGATTACTGTTGCTGAAAGTTGAAATGATTTCATTTTGAACATTAGGCCCTGCAACAGTGGGCTTGAACTGATGATAGATACTTTGTTAATTTATATTTGTATTTATATATATAAAAATCTCAGCTTCGGCCCTTCATCAATCAAAAAAAAAATGTAAAATCTTCACTAGAAATAAAAGACAATTTTGGTTGAATTGTATGAGACACAGTTAAATATAACCCTTATAAAGCAGCCCATATTTCTAGAGATGATACACATAGACGATCAGAATAGTTGAATATTGTAAATTCAAAGAAGAGCCATTCAAGATTTCAGTAGCATGTGCGACCCTGAACAATTTCGAATCTTTTTTACTAATTCAAATGTAAAATCTTTCCTTCAAATCCTTGTTTGTCATTGTTCAATAGGTGTGATCAATAGTTGAATATTAAACCCAATATTATCCACCTGCAAACATTTGTGGAAACATAATATCTGCACTTTATTGTTTGATCCTAATTGTCGCATTGATTCTTTTTCTACTTTAGTTGGGCAGCCTCGTCACCTTCTATATTTGACCGGTAGAGACCGTAACCAATGATTTCTCAAATGATTTTTAAAATATTTATCGAGAAAAATAATATTCCAGTTTATTTTATTATTATAATGCAAAATATGGTGTAATATGAAATGTTTTGGCTCTACCATATCAGAAATAAATGTACGCAAGCTGATTGATTGTGATATAATATTTGGATGCCATCAAAAATTTTATTGTTGATGTTTCCCACTTATAAATGGGAAAATTATTTGTTAGTGTGATAATAATAGTATATCAGTAGATTCATCAATTTAGGTACTTATAAGTATCATTAGACTTTGATTTAATATAAGTATCATTATTATATTAAATAAATATGGTAATGTAAAGGTGTATTATGGGTGATTGAATATATCATAGAGAAATATCTTGTTTAATATAGATCAAATATAATTAAATTCTTTTTATTAAAATATATAGTTTATCTATATTGTGAATCCTTATTACTATTACATGTATCATAGTATTGTGACTTTTAGGATAAATAGTATCTACATGTATATTCTTCTTTTAATGTAGTTAAGGTTATCAGTTGACTTAATTATTTTAATAAGATATTTTTAGCTTGTTCTAGGAGATTGTTCTACGATAGAAATGTCAGTCAAGGAGATGTTGAAGGTTTGCATGTCTTGACCTTCACTTATGTACCTTACATGATTGTTTCAATTCCATGTAGTTTCTTGGGTTACATTTTATAATCTGATTATATTAGAGATCAATTTATGAAATAAAATATAAAGCATTGCAAATAATTTTTTATTCACTTATATTTAATGTATGCCTTAATTGGTTTTAAATGGAATGGATTATTGAAGATGGTTCAATCATATAATGTGGGTTTCATTTATGAATATTTAGTTTTTTTGTTAAATTTTAATGCAGATCGCACCCATTGCACAACTTCAACTTTTCAAATAAGAGGAACACTTTTAGGAAATGAAAAGAACCCACAAAAAAATAAGTTATTTTTTTTACTTCATACAATAAAATCCCCCATATTCATCTATTCTAATACATGCTCACTTTATTTTCTTTGCCAGCATCACTAAGCTAGAGTCAACATTTTATTAACATCAAATCAATTAAAACTATAAATTTTGTAGATATATTAAAAATTCTTCATTTTCTCTATTATCTCATCTCCCTTTCAACACACTTTTCCTCTTTATCTCTATTTTGGTAGACTTTTCCTTTCCTTTCCTTCAATTTGGTATTGTGTCTTCCTCTCTTCATTACACATGACAACTTTTAGAATACATATGCAACTCTAATTGGTTCCTTGTCAAGTGTGTATTTTAAACTTCAAACTTTTGTTTAAAAATCTAACACACTTTGTCTCCCTACATGCCCAAAGATGCTACTACATCAAATTCATAACAAGACATCTATTCATTAATAAATTTTTACTCTATATGCTAATGAGACATACATTTCTCTCAAATAATTGAACAACCAATAATTTCTTCAAATTCTTGAACTGCATGTTAATGTACAATTATGATTTTTGTTTCATGTAACTCTATATTATATTTACTACTAGATGCTACAAAAAAAATTGAGAATCATAAATCACAAGACAATTGAAGTAGTATATATTTTACATTGTACATGTGTCTCCAATGTTTTTTAAATCTACTTAATGGAGGTCTATAGATCTAAATTTTTTTATTACTATGGTATTAATTATTAGATAATCAATTGAAGTTTTTTTTTAGAAATTTGTATATCATTTTTGAAGATTTTCTTATGTGAAATTTTATTGTCTTTTTCATCAATCTACTAATAATCACTACGGTCAACCATTTGTTTTTATTTTATCCCTAAGTTGTGATTTTATAATCAAGATCTAGATCATTCATAATAATTGTCATTTACTTGATGCTATTTGATCTATAAATTGTGATTTTCAAATCAAAAGTTCTAGATCATTCACACTAGTTGACATTATCTTGATACTAGCTTTTAAGACTTATCTCTAGTATTTTGTATAATCATCGTGATCTTAAATAACTCATTCAACTTCTATCTCAAATTTTTCCTCTTTAGTATAACTATTAACTTAATGTTAAATTAAAATGTTCGTTGTCCAAATTTGAATAGCCCTAACATTTCTATTGAAATTTTTTGAGATGATTATCAATTCTTACCCCCTTTTTAGAAAGTTTTAAACAAATGAAATGTAGTCTTAATTTATCTATGTTCTTTTCCTTACATTCCACTATAAAAAAAGCTCTTCTCAAATTTAAGTTTTCATACAATATATTCCTTAATCTTGATAAGGTAATATTGTTAAATGTATTATATATTTCCTTCCTTCACTCAAGAGTTAAGAGGAGAATGTTCAAACCTTTTCAACATATTATTTTTAAACATGAATGATTTTAAAACTTCTAATTTTGGCTCAATTTTTTTTAAAATTCAATACTTCTAAAAATAAATCACTTTCAAGCATCAAACTAATTAGTCAAAATGAAAGTTCATTTTTCATTTTTTTTCAAATGTTGTACCATGTCTATGCTTTGTAAGAATTTAAAAAACTCTCATCTATGTAGACTAAATTTGTAATCATGGTAAGAACTACCAATGTATTTATATATATATGAATAGTTTTGTCTTACATTACATAAAAATGAAATTGATATTGTATTAAAAAGAACTGTAAGACAATTGAATCTTATAATGATAATTGCTATTTTAACTCCTACTCATGACCAATTTAAAAACTAGCTACTATCAACAAAAGTTTTATAATTTTTTTAATATATTTTTTAATTAATCAATATTTATAAATTTTTGTTTATAGACATATGATTGTAAACAATTTAAATATATTTATCCAACCAACTAAAGATAAATAGATTTATGAATGATCGAAAGATTGACAAATAAGTAATGGAAGTTTTGAAATCAACATTTTCAATCATTTGACTTTAGATACACCTAAAAATGTTGTTTTTTAAAGAAAGAATTCTTTGTAAAGAATAGGTTAAAAGCACAATGTTCTAAGCGAAACTCAGGAGAGGATGGTAAGAATACGTTTGCAATAGATTATGCATATGAATTGGGTCATTGGACTCCCTGCACATAGTCTGGATTGTGGACACCCATATATATGCAGCACAATTTTATTATTTACAACACTTTGGATCTGTAATATGGCCTCCGCAATCCTTACAAGATCGTAACATGTCAAAAACATGAAACAGATTATAGCTTGCTGTGTTGTGGTTATTATTTGCATCTGTATTTACATCTACCTTAAGGTTATATCGAGCAGAAACTTGCAGGGCAAAAAGAACAGTTAGAACGAGAAGCACTATCATGGTTCTCATAAGCTTTGATCCCGCCATTTTCACTACTGGAGAAAGTGTTGTCACAAACAAAAGATTTATGCTGCGAATGAGTAACTCGGCAGAAGCAGAAGGGCAGTTGATAAGAAGCGGTGGAATATAATATATGTTGGGAGATAGCAGATCAATGTTGTGTATATCCCATAAAATGCAGGCCATATTTATAGAGAGGCCAAGCATAAACGATCAGAATGTCGTAGGAAAAGCTTGAATGGCACAGTGGCTGGTGAGACCCTAAATAAGTCAGAATTTTCATTACAAATGTAAAATCTTCACTTCAAACCCATGTTTTTATTTGAATTAATGTACAGATAACGGGAATTAAATGGAATATTATCAAACGATAAACCGTTAGGATAACGTTGACCTTTTCTATTGAAGGATTTGAATCCATTATGAAGTCAAGTAAAATGGTGCTCAAAACAAGTGACTATGTTGATGCTTTCATTGGGCAGCCTTCTGTCTGAATCTCGGCCTTGCCCTCTTCTTTGACTGTTGAATGTTTTTTCAAACGTTGCTATTACGCAATGCGTGTTGTTTTCATATTTTTCTCTTTATTTATATGTGTATTTTTATAAGTTTTTTTTATTAGTTTTATATATTGGTAAATAGAATAATTATTTGTGAACTTAGGTCATATGTCTTATATTTCTATCTATTTATTACTATTTGTATTGATTAAATGTTTTTGATAGAAAAAGTAGCAAAAGGGTGCTGGACCGAGGAACATAAGGACTAGAGGCACATTAACAACATGTTAATGGCACTAGTCATAAGCATTTCAACAACAGATTAATAGCAGAAAGAACAAGGTCTAATCTGCATCTATCAAAAACAAACATAATAGTACCTTTGAAAAAGATTAAACCAGAGTATCTAAAATGAATAGTAGCAATTAAAGTAACAGTTATAAGCCACATAGGGCTAAACCAAGGACTGGGCAAAATAACCTTAAAATAGGAACCCAAAACGAAGAACTTAGGGCCAAGCCCAAACAAAAATAAGAACCTCATGAGCAACAAAAGCTATTTTTTTTCGCCCAGTTGTTTGGACAACAGGGTCCTGGCCCACTCTTCCTCCAGGAAGAGGAAGAGATCCTTATTGTCATTATCCACCTCCAGTTTGCTGCCCGCCAATTTTTCCTGCACAGTGCAGAGGGTCATAGCTAAAACATGCATGACGTTAAGAGCAAATTTATTAGTCATCAAAATGTGATGTTTGAGTTCCTGCATGTCCTAACTGATATCAACAATTTCTTTGTCCAATCCAGAAAACCTCAGCTTGAGGGTGCCCTTAAGCCTATCATTGTCATCCAGGAACCCAGGTTTATGCTCAGTAGTAGGGAGCTTGGTCTGGTGATCGTGAGGGTTAGCTAGAGGTAGGGTAGGGCTATGGGAAGTCTCCATGGGTTGCTAACGGTTGAGAGGGGGTGTGTTACCAGTCCTGTTTGAACTCATGTGGTCATCAGAGGAACCCTTCATGGACTCAGTGGAATGGGAGTCATTCTCCAATAGGGAATTCTCTTTGGAGACCGTCTCCAAGATTCTGGTTTTACACTGCTCCTTTGCAATTTTGTTAGATTGACGGTGACCCATGCTGCTTAAGTCAACCTCCAGCTTGACCTAGCTCTCCAAAATCCTCCATTTTTTGGGCTTTTGTTCAGTCTCAGGAGTTCTGTAAGACTCCTTCCGATCTTTAGTCTCTAAATATTTCAGAAACATGGGACTCCTCATGCTCCTCCCTCCTATTGAAAGGATTTTTCACACATTTTTTGTGGGTTCTACCATCATTTGGGACAAGATCCACCTCCTGGATAACTTGGATAGAATGGGAGGTGGATTGAGTGGGGTTGTTAGTTTTCATCCAGGAGTCCTCCTAGGTGACTTCTTGGATGAATGGGGCGAGGAGGGGGCGGAGGGCATATAGCCTTACAGAAATGGTAAAGATAGAGTAGGAGACCCTGATGGAGTATATGGATCGGTTTCTCAAGGTTTTCCCTAATATCCAAGATATTGCTTTCAATGGAATGCAGGAGGTAAAAGGGGATGGAGATTAGGTCCCTATTTCTAATGTGATTAAGAAAAGGTAAGTAGTAATAGTAGAACACCATAAATTTACCTTCCAAGGTGAAATATTTTATCATGATGAGACATATCTTGGGCCAGAACTCCGGAAGCACTTCCTGGTTGAAACCCCCAGACTTCTTGACAGGTTTCTCCCCCTCTCTAAAAAATTGGTTGAGGCTGGTAGGGTCAGGCGTCCAGCTAGTCTTTTTATACTTTCTCCCTTTCATAGAGAGCCCTGTCGCCTTAGCAAAGACCTCATCATTAATCTAGAAATGGATGCCACCAACAAAAATGTTTCTATTGTTCTAGGATGAGATGAACTATTTGGATATCTGCTCATCGTGCCCACCTCTCATGCACTCCATAAAACTCCAGATACCACTCTCCTTACAATAGTAGGTCACCAAAGGGTCAGTGGTGAAGGCCTCATCAATCTTGTCCGCTTTGATGTGAAGAGTCTTGCCTCCCATGTCGATACTCTCCACCTGCGCCAAAATTTCTTGAAAATCGAAAGGCCAAACTTCTTGACAGAGAGTATAAAGCCAATTGTTTTGATTAAGCCATTTCGAGGAAAGGTTATGCTCAAAAGGCTAGCCTTGGGTGAAATTTTTGGATCTAGGCATCATACTACAATATCTAATGGATCTCTTAGTGCCATAATTAGCAATAACACCAAGGCTGCACTTAATGTCCTTGTTAACCAAGGAAACCCATCGATGCGAACAACTATCACTCCACATGCTTGAAAGGTATTTATGATTCTTTATGGGGTTTTGGGAATTCCTTTTCATAATCACAAAAATCACTTGCATACACTGGCATGTGATCTAGGTAGAATTCTTAAGAAACATGACAACTTGGATCATTTTAAAAATCGGTAGTAACAATCATTTCCCCTCTCATAAGTTGCTGAGTCACCTTAGGAAGTTCCCTGACCACCCTCCAATTGTTAAGTTTAGTTTTCTTGAGGCCAATAGGAGCCATTGAATCCACCACCACATTTCCCTCCCTACACGTGTGGGAAATAGTCATGCATTGGAACTTGTTAAGAAGCTCACAGATTTTGAGTAGAATGGAGCTAACATGCCACCCTGCATTAGCTCTTCTTTTGATAGCCTCCACCACCACTTTGGAATCCCCCTCAATTTCTAGCAATCTGATATTCATTTGAACGAAAAATTTAATCCCCCATAGAAGAGCCATTCCCTCCGCTTGGTTAATAGTGCAATTGTTGAGCAGCCCTGCATAAGACAAGAGGCAAGTGTCATTATGGTCTCTTAGCACACCTCCCCCCCCCTGCCCCATCAAAGTTTAATTTGGTCCATCCTCTCAGCGGGGTAGCCCATCTGGTAGCTTTTCTAGCTATCATCTTGGAATCGTCAAAATTGGAAAACCCAACCAGCAGGTTCCATTTGTCAGCTATTTTGACTTCCCAAGAAGTAGGGGGTGTTGAGTAAATGTTATCATATATTTAATATAGTTCTAAATAAGATTTAAAAAATGTCTAGTTTCCAATCTATATCTTATATTTTTATAGTCATTTTAATGATCATTATGTAGTAATTTTCTAGTAAGATCTAATTTTATTTTATTTTGTTTCATGCTAAAGCCCATGCTAGTGTCTATATTAACATTTCATCATGTTTATCTCTTTATTGTAAATGAATTTTTAAGCATAGATAGTATTCCTATGAATAAATTTCTGATGAGTTTTGGTTTTATTTTTCTGAAATATAGGATTTGATGCAACTTGTGTACTGTTCTCATGATCTATAGGCTAACAAGATCAAGGCTCTAATATCATTTCTATATTTGATTGTATAGAATCAAAGGAGGTATGAATCATATTGAGGAAATGCAACTTGTCGTGCTTTAAGTCTTTATTCTTTATATGTACTTTCTCCCCTCGATAATAGGACAATAGATTCCTTGTATGGTTTAAACAAATCTTCATCATCATCATTGTGTCTGTGTGTGTTTCCTACTTCTTATCAAATAGAACACAAGATAATTAGCCAACCAAATCATCAATGACTTGAAAATTTTTAAATCTATAATTTAGTTTTATTAATTTTGTAACTCAAAGTTTCTTCTTTGATTGAATGCCTTATTCTCCTTCTTTGATCTCTCTTTGAATATTTTATTTACTACATATATATACCCACTCAATGTGGATTGGAGGCTATGCCTATTTTCCTTGCATAAAAATAAAATTTTAATACATCTATGAGACTCTCAAGTATTTTTTACAATCATCAATTTGTTCTTATCTATTTGAAGTGTATCGTACATTTTTTTAGTTTTAAAAGTTAGAATGATATTAGTCATTAGTAAGGTTTTGAATTTTATATTTATGATTAAAATTATTCAAGAAAGTTTTTGATGTCTCTATTAAAAAAGATTCAACCTTGTAAAGGCACCATCTTTTCATTATTCCTGCTACAATTTCGATAGTTAGGAATATATTGTTCTTTGATCAACAACAAAACCATATTCTTCCAAACCCTAGTACTATATCCTCTAGACAATTTTCTTTAATACTTTTCAAACATGAAATACAAGACTCCATATTAGTTTACTCAAAGTCCCCATGATCATAATCATATACAAACAATAAGTCAGTTTGGGATCTTTCGTACTTTATTTTAAGTTGAACTCATGACTCTGATTCTCTAGATATTAAGTCCAAAGAATCAATTTAGATCTTGAGAGTTTTGTTTGGCCAAGATTGAGAAATTATCGAGTTTTTCAAATTATGTCAATCAAACATTCCTTATGATTTATTAAGCTCAGAAAAACTCTTTTGTCAAAATAGAGTGCCTAGTTTAGTTGCTTATAGGCTACAATAGGCTACTTAGAGTTTTTGTGAAAGTTTGATAATTAGATGGAAACAACCATAAAACACTCCTACTCATAGTTTACAGCTGCAAAAAATGTACTATCATGAATTTCAAGTCTTCCTTGTATGCATTAGAAATGATTTTAGTATTACATTAGCCACCATGACTACCCACAATTTCAAAGCATATAACAAAGTTTAAGAAACTATGAATTCTACTAAGGAAGCATCATTCTTCTAGACAAATAGAGTTTTGATATATTTGTAAATCTTAAAATCAATAGAAATAACTAAGAATAATTTAGACAACTTACAACAATTGCTGACTAGATTAATACAAAACTTTGGACTACCCCACAACCCAAACAAATGGTATTTAATTTGGTATCAAATATTAGGATACACATTGTGAATGAATATAGTGATTGTAGCTATAGATATTCTTTATAAATAAAACCATGAAACTCGACATTCTTATCAAAACATGGTATCAACACAAAATATTGAATTGTTGCAACCTTTTAATTACATTCTAAGAATTTAAATGCATTCCAACTATTTTTAATGTTTGTCCCTATACCAAGCCCATTGGTTTGAAGTTTATAATTTGAGCATATTATACCAAAATATGGGATCACTAATGTTCTTATTTTGGAGTTGCAAAGAATCTTTTTCCTTCCATTAACCCCATTTAAAGAAATTTTATTTAGACATGCTCTAGTTAAGTTTGGATCACTGTCAATATGTTGCTATAGGGAACAAATCTTTTAGATTATTTGAGTGCTTAAGTTCTTCTTAGGTGTTTTTATTTATTGTTCTCTCAAAAAATATTCAAATTGTTGGAATATTTGGTGAGTGAAAATTTTCAGATTAGTAAGATGGTATATTCTATTTATTTGACATAAGTGCACATGTCTATCTTTGAACATGCATGGTTGTACATGACCACTTTTTTTTATTTATGTGCTATTTTGAAATAAAATCATAGCCATTGAAAATAGAATAAATAAATAGTACCCACAAGGTACTTAGATTTCTTTGCACTTGAGAGTTTTTCTTTTAGGTGATTACACATTCAGAGTAACTGCAATGGGAAATTAGTGTATCAAGTGATCTATTCAAAGACCACTAGGAGATAATTAGTATATCTACTGGCACATCATCAAGAAACTCAATTCATGTAAACATGAATGGTCTAGTATTGTCAAGATCTGAGTTTTCATCAGTCAAATGCATAGGAGATCACTATAGTGACATTTAAGCACATGCAAACAACATATTCAAAATTTATTGTTCAATACTTGAAGAAGTTAGCGAGGTGAGAGAAAAAGTTCAACATGTTCATAATCATTATCTTTCCATGGTTGAATATACTATGCATATATTTCATGTATAATATGTGGTGTTCTAGAATAATACCATAAATTCTTATGTGAGCTCAAATATGATTCAAACAAACACTAGACACAATGGGAAATTCCCCTACCATAAAGAAAATATTTTAATATTTCTTGTCCAACATATGGAATAATTTTTTTCTTAACTTTGCAAAAGGTCGATGAGTTTTTGGAATGTTCTAAACAAGATAACTATGACAACAAATAGTTTTTTTCACTAACTTGTACTAAACATGTCAAACAATTTTTTTGTTTGGTCAAAGCTTACACTACAAGAATACGTTACCATTTTCTATTTGGTCTATACAAAATGAATTTAACCTTTTTGCAAAATTGTCAAATAAGACTTCTTTAACTTTCAAGGATATGTTACATATGTTTTCTCAATAGTTTCTACAATGAAAACCTAGGATCTCCTATGTTATAAACTCTATATATTTCCTTTCAGTGGATATCTTCCTTCACTATGAATTTCTTTGCATTATTTTCATGAGTACATGAACATATGTTTTAATGAGTTGAATGGTTTTAGAAGTAAACTTGCTAATCAATGTTATGTATAGATTTAGACTATATATATTTCCTTTGCATGAATATCTTCATTTAATATGACTCTCTTTACAATATGTTCATGTCTTTGTGAACATAGGTTTTAATGAGTTGAATTCTATTTGTAAGAATTTTCCTAAGGCAAAAAATGAATGCCAAGATCTAGAAGCTCAAGAGATAGCACAAGAGAGATAGACAAAATGATCAAATAATTGATTATAGCCAATTGAATTGATTGATTGATTACAAAGTAGCAGTGCCTAAATATATAGGCAATGTAATAAGACTACATGATAAGGAGATGATAAGATATCACCCACACAAGGTGGAATCACATATCCACCAAAGGTGGATCATCCTCCATTGTACATCAAAGTATGTGCACCAGGTGCAACAATGAGAGGATGATAATGTGATAAGAGCACTAAAGGTGGATCTCACACACAAAGAGGTATGTGATGACAACTATCATACCTAAAGTGGAAATTCTCCTAACCATGTGCTAAAATGAAATGCAAACTCCTAGGTGTCACAATGACAACTAATATGAAAATGCATTATCCTAAGTAAACTTAAGTAAGTGTAATTAGTAAATATTTAATTACACCAACAACCCCCCTTAAGTGCAACTCAAGGGAATGCACTTAAGCTCAAAATGCAAGATGGGTCCCGGCTATTAGGCCATGTAAGAATTTGCCTAAGGCAAAGAATAAAATCCAAGATCTAGAAGCTCAAGAGATAGGACAAGAGAGATAGGAAAAATAATCAAATAATTGATTATAGCTAATTGAATTGAATACAAAGTAGGAGTGCCTAAATATATAGGCAATGCAATAAGACTACATGATAAGGAGATGATAAGATATCACCCACACAAGGTGGAATCATATGTCCACCAAAGGTGGATCATCCTCCATTGTACATGAAAGTATGAGAAACATGTGCAACAATGAGAGGATGAAAATGTGATAAGAGCATTAAAGGTGGATCTCACACACAAAGAGGTATGTGATGACAACCTCTGATTTGCACTAGCAAGCTCCAATTTTGACCTGCAATAAAAATCTCTCAAAATAGGCTATGCAATGAAACTCCTATGGCTCTGATACCATGTAAGAATTTGCCTAAGGAAAAAAATGAATTTCAAGATCTAGAAGCTCAAGAGATAGCACAAGAGAGATAGGAAAAATGATCAAATAGTTGATTATAGCCAATTTAATTGATTGATTGATTACAAAGTAGGAGTGCCTAAATATATAAGCAATGCAATAAGACTACATGATAAGGAAATGATAAGATATCACCCACACAAGGTGGAATCACATGTCCACCAAAGGTGGATCATCCTCTATTGCACATCAAAGTATGTGCACCATGTGCAACAATGAGAGGATGATAATGTGATAAGAGCACTAAAGTTGGATCTCACACACAAAGAGGTATGTGATGACAACTATCACACCTAAAGTGGAAATTCTCCTAACCATGTGCTAAAATGAAATGCAAACTCCTAGGTGTCATAATGACAACTAATATGAAAATGCATTATCTTAAGTAAACTTAAGTAAGTGTAATTAGTAAATATTTAATTACACCAACACTATTAAATATAAACCTACCAATGAATGTTAAGTTTATCTTTTTTCGTGAGTACAACATATCACCACTTTATGGAAAAACTATCTCATGTAACAATAAGTTTAATGCCTTTGTAAATAGAGACTTTAATTAAACTACATAAATATAAACAAAGGAAGTACTAAGAACCATAACATCAATAATTTTACCTAATGAAATCCAAGTTGGGAAGGAAACTATCAAAAGAGTGTGATAAAATATTTACTTGCTCAAGTTTAAACGTAAAAGGAAAGCTTCAATCCTACATAATAAAACTTTCTAAGGGCCTTGTAGATGATTGTTCAAGGATTGGATGATTCAGCTCTTGGAAATATTATGTTGGCCCTATTACAACCAAGAAAGCATAGGATATTATTGAGACAACATATCAAGGTACAAGTAAGCTAAACATTTCTAAAATAGAAGCCCTTAGGAGAGAATTTGAAAATCTACAAATGAAGGATTTTGATTTAGTAGATCAATTATCAAATTGTATTACAGATTTGGTTAGGCAAATAAGAATGAATGGTGATGAACTAAACAATTAAAAGGGTTTAGAAAAGATCTTAATAAAATTTCCTTTAAGTATGATTTAATTGTGGTGACAATTGAGGAAACCAATTATTCTTCAACATTATCTATAGATGAGTTATAAATAAATAAGATTATTCTTCAAACAAGGTATAGAATAAAAATTAGGAATAAACTTCTTACAAAGCTTTGTTACCACATTGATTGTACCTTTTCCACTTACTTCCACTATGTTATCATTTTCCAACTTCACTTTTGATTTTAATGAGGTATCGAAGCTCTCATATATGTCTCTATTTCATGTCATGTGATTACTAAAACCACTATCTAGAAACCAAATATCACATGAAATTTCTTGAGAACCATGACATGTAATGAATAAACTTTATGAACTTCTTTCAGTAGAATTTGCATTTTTCTTGTCTACATCATCTTGCCTCTTTAGACATTCATTTGCAAAGTGACCATACTTATTGTAGTAATAATGTTTCACATTTGATTTATCATACCTTTGTGATGCCTAATTCCTATTGCGTCCCCTTGAGTTGAAACTTTTTTTTAACCTTCCTTTTAGATCTGGACTACTCTCTTCTCTTTGGAAATTGTTTCTTCCTCTTCCTCTTCCTCTAAACACTAGATTTCCTCTTTCTCTATCTTTTTCAAATAACATTTTTGTTTTGAATGCATTATCCAATGAAGTATTATTACACTTGTTCAACCTATCTCCATGATTTTGTAATGACCCTCATCTTTATTTGTCTCGTTAGGTGGGGGTTCACTACTAGATGATGCCTCTAAAGATGCATAGGGTCAACTTGGTGTAGTCATAATATATTGAGTGAGTGTATTAGATGTAATTTTATCAGCCATAGCTGTAATGTGTCCAATCCTATCAATTTATTCCCTCTAGGAAGAAATGACAACTCTGTCAGTAGTATCATCTATAGATGGTGCCACCATAGGTGCCCTCTACCCAACCAAGTGTCTGTGTCTTGGCACAACATGATCAAGCCTATGATACTGATCATGGTCTACAAATATTTCATGCCCTTGTCCAAAGTGTCCCAAAAGATCTAGGTAGTTCATGTTGAGACCCAAATAGACCTCAACATAAACTTGTAGTGCAAAGTAGAGTGGAATCTAGTCATTATTGGGATAACGACCATGTGCAACAAGGAACTATAGGTATATCATGTGTGCAATCTTTGGAACCACACACTGTGTAACCTAATATGCTCTAACCATTCTCTTCTCTTGATAGAAAGGTAAAACCTTTCCTTTGATAATATCCTTTGAGACCTATGCCTAGACCTCAGCTAAGGATATTTCATTAGAGATCTCAAATCTCAACTCTTAAAAAATAGAATCTACAATATGTGGGGATACACAGTCTTTCTACTTACGTGTGCAGACAAATCCTCTAGACTTTATAAAATGGTAGTACACATATCTCTATACACATTATCCTCAAAGGAAGTGATAGAATACCATGAGTGCCCCATCTCCTAGGTAGAAAAATGAAATATCACCCCCATATCAAGAACATCAAGCACCTAATGTGGGGTACCCTATGTTGGATCATGGTGGGGAAAAGCCTGTGTCGGGTCATCAAGGGGTGGGGCACCATGTGCAAGGTCATCTTGGGGTGAGACACCCTATGTCAGGTCACCCCATGGATGATCTTGTCTATCCATCTAGGGGTAAAATACATTGTTAAATGTTAAAATTTAAGTACATTACATGTGCAGGTGAAATAATATTAAAATCTAAAATTAAATAAATATAATTCTAAATTAAAAAATGTTAATGAAACTGTGTGTGTGCGTGTGTGTGTGTGTGTGTGTGTGTGTGTGTGAGAGAGAGAGAGAGAGAGAGAGAGAGAGAGAGGCTTAGGGATTATCATTTATGGTTTTAGTTTATTTCTATACCGAGACCCATTTTGACTATCATAAAATATAGACATACAACAATTTTCTTTCTTCTTTCTCTAGGGCATTAAATATCTAACAAAAATACATGCATTCAATATGAAACATTAATAAAATTAAATATATATTAATCTAGTTTCCAAAAATCTAAGATATAGATTTTTCCTCTAGTGGATTCAAGAGAAACACACCAACCTTTGTTGTCCACTCAGTCATGAAGGGTTTCAAGACCATTTTAACTAAAATCAACATAACTTCCTCAAATATAGATGAAATAGACTTAAACAAAAAGGAAATCAAATTATATTCACATACATTTATAATGAATCCATTTATTGGTTGTAACTCTCCCATATGAGTCTATAGCAAATGCTGCAACATGACTATATCTAGAAGATCTCAAATTTGCAATCAATAACTTTCACCAAAACATCCATAACTTCTTCATTTCTCTACATAATAACTCCAAACCAAAACTAAAAGGAAGTTTCTTCACATATATAACTATCCATAGTATATATACAAGGTTTGTAGACTGTACATGTTCGTACAAGGCCTAGAAATAACACAAAAATTGAAAGAGCCAATCAAAACAACAATAGTAGAATGCTCCAAAATGTATAAAAAATGTTCTCCTTCCTTATAATTTGGAATGACCAAGACATGTTATTTATACTTTTTTAGGTATTTATAAACCATCTAACTACCCCATTACCTATCATCTTCCTTTTTGCAACATGTATTACAATTTTTCAATTTTACAACTTTACAATTTTGCACCTTTTTTGACAACTTTTAAAACACTATATAAAAATGACTTAAATTTAAAAAAAAACCCTCTAGACATGTCCAAATAACATATTTGAGACTTCCTATTTTACATTATGGAGTGGAGTAGGAGTGGCAGTAGGGCCTCTGGTGCTAGGGTTTCAGGTTCTTCAGAGGAGTCGAGTGAGTATGGCGATGATGAAGATGACCCACTTGAGGATTTGCGGGATTTGGAGGTTGGGGTTCTTTTCATGCCTATCACACCTTGGTCTATAGCCTTCCTAGTGTGGAGGTCTGGTCTTGCTTGACCCAAGACTGGTCATGTCTCTCATGTTGTGGCCTCCTCCTATTTTGTCTGTGATGCCCTTCTTCCTTGGGCCTTTGCTTGGTGTGTGGCTGGATGGAGCGGGTTTGGTGGGGTCAGAGATCTACTTGACCTACCCTATGCCTATCATGCTAGTGGTGATTTGCCTCATGCTCCTCTCTTCCTTTCATTTAGTGGAAGGTCTTTGAGGCTTTCATCACTGGCTGATGTTTCTTCTTTTGAGCTTTTGGGTCGGATGGCTATTGGGGCTCCGCCCTCTTTGTTGCAGGGTGAATGTTTATTTCATGTCTTTTTAGTTTCCCTCCTTGCTATTTTTATGGAGCTCTTTGTTGTTTCCCTGTGGCATAGCTTCTTGAGATGTGTTTTGCCTCTTGATGCTTTGGTGTGGAGAGGATTCTTTTCTCTTCTGTTGCCTAGGTTTGGAGGGCTATTGTGCTTGAGTGTTGGCTTTTTCTTCCCTCTCCTTTCTGAGATGCAGACCCCTATCGAGGTGGGGTTTCACTCCTGGGCCCAAGAGCTTCTAATGGCTTCTCTTCTTCATCATCCTTTGCCACTTCCTATTGAGGTGGAATATCCTTTTGAGGTGGAGACTCAGTTTATAGAGGTGGCTTGTTACTGGATGAATGTGGTGCAAAGGAGTTTTGCTATTGAACCTGGTCTGAGTTGGAGGGAGCCCTTTCTTCCAAAGTTTTTTGCCCGCACTTTCTTTCTCTTGCTAGATTGTGGCTTAGTGGTTTGGGGAGACATTCTTCCCCCCATTTCTCTTGGGAAGGTTGAGGGAGCCTATCAAAACACCTATATCTTGGCCCAACTCAAAATAAATATGCTAAAACATTTAAGCTATGGTTTTTTATTCATGTATGGTACTATAAGGGTGGGTTGGTCTTCTTACCACCAAGATGGTTTTGGGATCTAGGTCAAAAACCCAAAATGATTATGGGAGCCATTTCAAAACCCATATTTCTAGTTCAGGGTGCCTGAAAACCTAGGTTTTGGTTGGCCTTCCTAGTTATGGGAAGGTAAAGGATTGTCGGTGTTTACCGAGTTCCCTCGGTCTCTGAAAGATTGTAGAAAGTTATGGTCACCGAGCACTGTTGGCCCTTGAAGGATTTTTGCAAATAAAGTTTTCTTAATTCAGCTGACTGTTATACTAAATAATGTCAATTTGACAAATCTACAATCATATAAATAAAAGGTCAAATGTGAAAAATAAAATAGATATATAGTAGAAGATTTACAGAAGAAAGATAGGAAAGGTGTGTGCAAATTTGTGAAGGATGTTCAGATATCCTTAAGGTGGAGAAGAAATTTATTCGATCAGGAAGGATCACACTTATGCAGAATAGAGATCTATAATCAGCAAGGCAGTTGCATTATTGTACAGGTCATTTTCATTGTTACCTTCTTATCATTGTAACAGTGAATTCTAAATCTCTTAACCGAGTTGGTTTAACAACCATATTGTAAATCCTCTAACAAGGTGACAATTCCATTGAATTGTTTTCAAGACCTCTTACCAGGCCACTCCTAGCAGGGTGATTAAATCCTCTAACAAGGTCACACCTAACAGTGTGTTTTGTAACCTTTTACCGGGTTGGCTTCTAACCGGGCATCACTTCAGAAAAGTGAAAATCAGTATCTAGATACATTGGTGGTTTTTCCCATATTGGGTTTCCACATTAAATCTTATGTCTCTTGTGTTCTTAATTGCTATCTTAATCATATACAAGTGATGATGAACATCTAAAGATAATTTTGCTAATACTTTTTGCATCTTCAAAGTTACTGCAATCTATTTACCGAGTGCTAAAACAGATAACATTCTTTAAGATATCCTAAGGGATCTGGAAAGAAATAATAGTGAAGTGTTTTATGGTTGATTGATTCACCCCCCCCCCCCCCCCCCCTCTCAGTCACTTTATCCATATTCCATCAATTGGTATCAGAGCATTTGGTGCTTGTAGGAAGGGTTTCAAGGACCTAAGCTAAAGATCAGGATGTCTTATAAGAGGGAAATTCCAAAGCTCAACAAAGATAACTTTTCAGCATGGCAAGGTCTCATGCAACTTCATCTGGCTTCCATTGGTGATTCAAGATGCAAATACATTGATGAAGAATACACAGTTCCTACTGGCGCATTAACTGTTGAAGACATTGCAGAGAAAAAGACTCATAACACCATGATGATAGACATTGCATCTGCTCTCAGCTATGAAGAATTTGATGATATTAAAGAATGCACTACTGCATATGAAATGTGGATGACACTAAAGAAAATATATGGTGGTGATTCAAATGTGAAAAGAGCCAAAGCAGAAAGCCTAAGAGGACAGTTTGACAAGATGATTATGAAGGAAGATGAAAACATTGCAAAATATGTTGAAAGAATCAAAGCAAGTGTAAGTGCAATTAGAGCTTCTGGAGGAACAATCTCAGATGAAACTGTTATAAGTAAGGTACTCAGAACATTACTCCCTATCTATGCAATAAGAGTATCAGCTATTCAAGAAAGAAGATGTGAAACAAACCACAATATAACTTTAGATGCTTTAGTTGGAAGATTGACAGCCTTTGAATTAGACAACTATGACAACTATGTTCCAAATTCCAAAAATATTGAATCAGCATTTGAGGCCAAGGTTTCACTAAAGAAGAACAAGAAAATTAAAGAAGTTCAGTCAGAAAGTGAAGAAGTATCAGAAGAAAGTTCTGATAGTGATCTTGAAATTGTAGAAGCATTACTTGCAAAGAAGTACTCTAAAGGGAAAGGTAAATATAAAGTTAAAACTCCTTTAATCTATTTTTCATGTGAAGAAATTGGACATATTGTAGCTAGGTGCCCAAACAAGCAAGTCAAGGAAGAGAAGAGAAGTCACAAGTACTATGGCAAAAATAATTTCAAATCATTCAAGTATAAAGGCAAGAAAACATGTTTTATGGCTAAAGATTATGATGATAGTGAAGAAGAAATTCTCTTTATTGCTATAAAAGATGAATCTGATGATGATGAAGATAAGATGGCACTTATTTCTTATATAAGAAAAGATGATATATGGATAATAGATAGTGGATGTTCACACCACATGACTGGTGACAAGACAAAATTTGAATATCTAGAAGACTGTGATAGTGGCAATGTAAGATTTGGAAACAATGAACCTTGTTGTATAAAAGGAAAGGGAAGAATCTCATTAACCAAAGAACTCATATGTGATAATGCTTATTGGGTTGAAGGACTAAAACATAATCTTCTAAGTGTAGCATAGCTAATCAACACTGGTTTCAAGGTTGAATTCATGAATGGTCAAGCAAAACTGCTGGATGAAAAAGGAAAACTCATTGGATCAGGCAAACAAACAAAAGGTAACTTATTTTATCTTGATCTCAGTGAATATTCATGCTTTATTGCTCAAATTGAAGAAAGTTGGCTATGGCACAAAAGGTTATGTCATGTGAATTTTGATAACATGGTAAAAATAAGAAAATTCTAGAAGGTTAGAGGCATTCCTACTTTGAAGAAACCTGATACTAGTCTATGTAAGAATTGTCAGATTGACAAAATGAGTAAAACTAGTTTCGAGACTAAGAACTATCAGTCTAAAGAAATTTTGGAAATTGTGCATACTGATTTATGTGGACCTATTGGAATACAAAGCTATACTGGAGATAAATTTTTTATTCTTTTCGTTGATGATTATTCTAGAATGATGACTGTTATGTATTTAAGAGAAAAATCAAAAGCATTTGAAAAGTTCAAATGGTACTTAGCAAGAGTGGAAAAGGAAACAGGGAAAAGATTGAAATGCTTAAGATCAGACAGAGGTGGTGAATTCATCTCCCATGATTTTAACAACTTTTGCATTGAAAGAGGAATCAAAAGATAGGTATCAGCTCCTAGAAATCTTGAGCATAATGGAATAGCAAAAAGAAGAAACAGATCTATTATGGATTGTGCAAGGACTCTAATGATAGAAAAGAACATCGCTATAAAGTACTGGAAGGAAGCTATCAGCACAGCAGTTCATACCTTGAACCAAGTACAATTGAAGAAAGACACATTCAAAACTCCTTATGAATTATGGTATGGCTATAAACCCAATGTAAGTTACATGAAAATATTTGGTAGCAAGTGTTATATCTTAAAAGAATCCAGAAGAAATAAATTTGATGTGAAAAGTGATGAAGGAATATTCCTAGGATATTCTAGCAAAAGCAAGGCATACAAATGTCTGAACTTATCTACTCACAAAGTCATAGAAAGTATACATGTAAAATTTGATGAGTTTGCAGAAAAGACTGAAGAAGAAAGCAAAAGGGAACCTGAGAACTATAGAAGATTCATTTACATTGAACCTGAAACATTGGCAAACACAAATATCAATGAGGAAACTATATCTACCAAGCTGAGCACAGTTACCGACTCACAAACCGAGTCACAGGAAGAAGTTCAAACTGAGTCACAGGAAGAAATTCAGACCGAGTCTCAGCCTGAAGTTACCAAGCAAATATCTACCGAGCCTGAGCAACCTGAAGAAGAGATCCTAGAAGACAACAACATGACTCATTCAAAAAGCAAGGAACCTATACTAGCCAAATATGTCAGAAGACTTCATACACTAGATCAAATTATTAGAAACAAATCAGATGGTACTATGACAAGAAGCAAGCTAAAAGGTACATGTCTACTTACTGATTTTGAACCTAGAAATATGAAAGATGCATTGGAAAATGAAAGTTGGATTGAAGCAATGAATGAAGAATTAGAACAAATACAAAAGAACAAAACATGGACTCTTGTACCTAGACCTAAAGATAAGAATGTAATTGGAACAAAATGGGTATTCAAGAATAAGCTGAATGAAGATGGTCAAGTATCTAGAAACAAAGCTAGATTAGTATGTAAAGGTTATTCTCAAGAAGAAGGTATAGATTATGGAGAAAATTTTTCTCCTGTTGGAAGATTAGAAGGTGTAAGAACTCTACTTGCTTATGCAGCACACAAAGGATTTAAGGTATATCAGATGGATATAAAATCTGCATTTCTCAATTGAATTCTTGATGAAGAAGTCTACATTGAACAACCTAAAGGTTTTGTTGATCCAGATAAAAAGGACATGGTCTGCAGGTTACACAAAGCATTGTATGGTTTGAAACAAGCTCCTAGAGCATGGTATGAAAGATTCCATAACTATTTGATTCAGATTAATTTCAAAAGAGCCAATGATAATAGCAATCTATATATTAAAGAAGGACCGAATGACAAAATTGTATTGGCAGAAATATTTGTAGATGATACTATATTTACAGGGAATGAGGATCAGTGCAAAGAATTTTCAAAGCAAATGAACAAAGAATTTGAATTGTCTATGTTTGGTTTAATAAAATTCTTTGTTGGTCTTCAAATTCAACAAAGCAAGAATGGTATATACATTACTCAATCTAAATACATTAAGGAAATACTTAAGAAGTTTGGTATGGAAGATTCAAAACTAGTTGGTACACCCATGTGTACTGGACTGAAACTTACCAAAAATGATGATTCAAAAGAAGTTGATCAGACCCTATACCAATCTATGATTGGAAAATTGCAGTATGTAGTACATACAAGACCTGATATTGCCTTAGCAGTCGGTATAGTAGCTAGATTCTCAGCAAAACCTAAGGAAAATCATATGATGGCAATCAAAAGAATCTTAAGATACTTAAGAGGAACTGAAGAATATGGTTTGTGGTATAAATTTGGAGGCAATCTAGACTTAAAAGTGTTTACTGATGCTGATTGGGTAGGGAACATTGACGAGAGAAAAAGTACAAGTGGTGGAGCATTTTTTCTTGGAAAAAGACTGGTATCCTGGACTAGTAAAAAGAAAAATTGCACATCTCAATCCACAGCTAAAGCTGAATATGTTGCTGCTGCAGTAAACTATTCAAATATTGTTTGGTTTAAACAGTTATTAGAAGGTATGAAGGTTGAAATCAAAGAACCAATTGTTATATTTTGTGACAATACTAGTGCAATAAACATTTCGAAGAATCCAGTGATGCATTCCAAAATCAAGCATATTGCTATTAAATATCACTTTGTCAGAGAATTGGTGCAAGACAAGGAAATCAGATTAGAATATATTCATACAAAAGAGTAGATTGCAGACATTTTCACCAAACCATTACCTAAGGATGCATTTGTGTATCTAAGAGGTAAGTTAGGGGTCATTCCCCTATCCGAGGCTCACTAAATACAGTTTTAGTGATGCATCAACTAGAACATGATTGAAAATCAACCAGTTGATGTAGCATATTCAAGGAATCATTGCATATGAATTAGTACTTGAGGTACATTAATTTACACCGGTATTATGTGAATTGTCTTTGGCATGTGTTGTCAAAGAGGGAGTGTTTGCTATGCCTTTGCGCTATTACTTCAAGAAATTTTCAATAGTCAGAAGGAAGAATTTTCATGAAAAAGGAAGTTTGCTGACAGAGGGAGATTTGAATCTAAACCGAGCTAATTCTTTCAAATTTCTTATGCTATGACATATTGTGTTGCCATCAATGCCAAAGAGGGAGATTGTTGGAAATAATTGTCTGAAGGAAATTGCTACTCAAATTATGTATTATCTTTGATGTCACACAATGTCATAGTCTGCAGCAATCAGTTTCTACCGAGCTCAGTCAGTTTGCTAGACAAGAAAATTAGTGCTTACCGAGTCCACTCAGTTATCAAAGAAAATTAGTGTCTACCAAGTCCACTCGATCATCAAAGAAAAATTAGCATTTACCGAATTCAGTCGGTCATCAAAGGAAATTCAGTGTTTATCGAGTTCAGTCAGTTGTGAAAGAAAAGTTAGCATTTACCAAGTTCAGTTGGTTATCGAAGATAAAGGATTGTCGGTGTTTACCGAGTTCCCTCGGTCTCCAAAAGATTGTAGAAAGTTATGGTCACCGAGCACTGTCGGCCCTTGAAGGATTTTTGCAAATAAAGTTTGCTTAATTCAGCCGACAGTTATACTAAATAATGTCAATTTGACAAATCTAAAATCATATAAATAAAAGGTCAAATGTGAAAAATAAAATAGATATATAGCAGAAGATTTACAGAAGAATGACAGGAAAGCTGTGTGCAAATTTGTGAAGGATGTTCAGATATCCTTAAGGTGTAGCAGAGATTTATTCGATCAGGAAGGATCACACTTATGCAGAACAGAGATCTATAATCAGCAAGGCAGTTGAATTATTGTACAGGTCATTTTCATTGTTACCTTCTTATCATTGTAACAGTGAATTCTAAATCTCTTAACCGAGTTGGTTTAACAACCATATTGTAAATCCTCTAACAAGGTGACAATTCCATTGAATTGTTTTCAAGACCTCTTACCAGGCCACTCTTAGTAGGGTGATTAAATCCTCTAACAAGGTCACACCTAACATTGTGGTTTGTAACCTTTTACCGGGTTGGCTTCTAACGAGGCATCACTTCAGAAAAGTGAAAATTAGTATCTAGATACATTGGTGGTTTTTCCCATATTGGGTTTCCACGTTAAATCTTGTGTCTCTTGTGTTCTTAATTGCTATCTTAATCATATACAAGTGCTGATGAACATCTAAAGATAATTTTGCTAATACTTTCTGCATCTTCAAAGTTACTGCAATCTATTTACCGAGTGCTAAAACAGATAACATTCTTTAAGATATCCTAAGGGATCTGGAAAGAAATAATAGTGAAGTGTTTTATGGTTGACTGATTCACCCCCCCCCCCTCTCAGTATTTTATCCATATTCCATCAATTTGTTGGAAATATTCAGGAATTAACCGAGTTACTGAGAGGGGAGGGGTGAATCAGTAACTCCAAATTTTCTTTCAATTACAGATGTATTAACATATAGTTCACCTTTTTTCTTATGCATATAGAAAGCATGAAACTTAAAAGCATTCACAACAATGACACATAGATTTGGTTACCTAGAAACCTTCCAAAAAGAAAGTAAAACTGGGGTGGGGATGAAACCCATAAAGCTTTAGTACTACAGTATAAAGTTGGCCGGTTAAGGCTTACAATTGATCACTTCTGATGATCTGCCCTGCTAGGAGCAATAAGGATTGCTAAATCCACCCTGTTAAAGGATTTACAAACATACAATGAAGTATGCACTCGGTAAAGAGATTTTAGAAAAGACTGTTAAGTCTACCCGGTTAAAAGATTTTAGTACTGATTCACCTGTTAGGATGAAACAGTAGATCTCTTGCTTTGCAATTGGATTGCTGATTGAGATGCACTGATGTACTGATCACCTTCTGTGATGAATTTGTCTTTTTTGTTCCTTATACTCCTGTAGCCCTTTGTAATTCGCTTATCTCTACCTTTCTTTCTTTTTCACATTCATACTCATTTTATTACATCTTGACATTTTTACAACATTGTTTATATACAAGTCTAAACAATTAATTACAATTACAATTACAAAGTCAGCTTGACAAATAAACATAAGTGCCACTAAGTCTTCCCAAGTATGGTTACACGGTTCCTGCAAACTAACTCGGTGACTTTCTGATACTCGGCATCCACTGCATTAGTCGGCATCGTCATGCACTCGGTAGAAGTGAAGGCACGGTTCATACTAACCACTCGGTAGGTTTTGAACTCGGTAAATACTGGTGACTCGGTAGACATAATGTTACTTGGTTTACACTATCCTGCTCAGTTTGCACTATCTTGTTCGGTTTGCACTATCTTTCTCAGTTTGCACTGTCTTGCTTAGTTTGCACTGTTCTGCTCAGTTTGCACTGTTCTGTTCGGTTTGCACTGTTCTGCTCAGTTTGCACTGTTCTGCTCGATTTGCACTATTCCACTCAATTTGCACTGTTCTACTTAGTTTGCATTGTTCTGCTCAGTTTGCACTGTTCTGCTCAGTTTGCACTATTCTGCTCAGTTTGCACTCAGAATGCAAATAAGTGTTGTCACTAGTGGCAATTTTTCTTAATGCCAACAATCTCCCCCTTTGGCATTAGTGACAAAAACACTTATTGCCCAAAACTTATATACATGAATCATGTTGAGATTTATTTTTGATTTTTCAAAATTTTTCTTTGTCATAGGGCTTTATACATTATCTCCCCCTTTCAATGTGCTAACTTTTCTTCTCTACATGTCTTCTTCTATACATATCTTCTTCTATACATATCTCCTTCTATACATATCTCCCCCTTTTTGATGATAATGCCAAAGGTGTATATACAAGTGATTTATAGAGAGAATCCAAAATTTGATAGAAAATCAGAATATACCTTCATTATTAGTGCCAGGGTTCTGTCCCAATTTTCTCACAGAATCTTGCATGTTTAGATTGCAATTTGGACTTCTGCAGAGAGTTCAATCATGTGATCTTCTATAGAGAACTGATTGTCATGAATCAATGTTTTGGAATGTTCAATGTGCTTATACATTGTATTCATGATGGGAAGGATCATGTTCTGGATGTCTACCAGTGTGGACCGGATCCTTGTGTCTTCTTTAAGTAGATCTGACTGCATATTTGATAGGTATGAGATTTTCATGTGATGAGCAGAGCTTGAACTTGGTTCAAGTTGTAGCTTCTGTATGCTAATCTTCATATCCTCATCCATTTTATTCATTTTTTCCTTGACATCCTTTGTGAACTCGGCAATATTGCACAGTCTGGCCAAAAGAGAGGTGACATTTGAATAGGTAGATTCAATGTTTGACAAAACTGAAGACAATTCCACTTGATTAATAGCTATGTGTTGAGCAATGTGCTCAAGCACTTTATTGTTGAATCTCTTCTCGGCTCTTTCAACTAACTTTTCTGTCCCAAATGAATCCTCATTGTATTTAGTTACTACTTTTGCTAATTGTAGCAAAACATGTTGAGAGGAGTCTACTTTAATACCTAATGCATCAGACAAAATGTTCTTAGCATCCTTAATGATTTGATATTCCTTGTCTCTCTCCTCTTTAAGCTTCTTTTTCTTTGCTTTCCTTTGGAGGATTTCACCTATATTTTGCATTTGGTCCACTGATAGATTTGCAAAATCTAATGTTGGAATCTCTATTTCTTCATCTAGGTCTATATCCTCTACTATATTTTTACCCAAAAATTTTATACTCGGTTGAGCCTTAGGCTTATCTATACTTAATGCCTTAGTAGTAGTGACAGTAGACATAGTAGGACTAGCTATAGAGACTGGCATACTATCTACTGGAGAACTTAAAGTATTTACACTTGTAGAATCAAAAATTGGAATACTTACTGCTGGAAAACTTGATGAAGTGGGAGACTGCAACTCAGTAGAAGAAATGGTGGTTGCTTTTGTTGTTGCTATAGATGATTGGACAAATGTTGAAGTTGTCACAACCATGCTTGAAGGTGTCTCCTGGCTAGATGTAGAAACTTTTACTGGAGAGGTAGGAAGTGATGCAATGACTTCTGCCGCTATCCTCATAGTATCATCTACCTCAGTGGCTTCTTCTTGTTCATCACTGTCATCTTCAATGTCTTTTATTATTACTGTTTCAATACTCGATTGGTGAAGATGGTATATGCTCTTCCATGTGGCATTTGCAGCCTTCACAACCGATTCAATATTGTTGATCAGAATCAAATAAGTATTGAACTTCAGTGTCATCTTATTTTCATTTTCCTTCAATGCCTTCTTTATTTCATCATTTTTCAAGCTCGGCATTAACTGTCTCAGGGTTTGATCAAATATGTCTTTTATAGTTTGCTTGGCATTGCTCCATCTCATTTTTATTGGATCTAATAGAACTGCTGGAACCTGTGGGGCTAATTCATCAGGAGAGTATTTCCACTGTCCCATCTTTTCAATAACAACATCTTCTATTTCCTTCTATTCTATTTCCGATCTGGTTTCATATTTAAAAGATTTTATGTTACTTACTCCAGATCCTGATCCTTCTCTAAAAAGTTTGATCCTCTCTTGAAAGTTTAGTGGAGGCCTTTTGAATACTATATCTTTGTCTACCTTGTCTGCCTTGTCTCTTGCACTTCTCCTTGTAAATACAGTAGTGGGAGGCTTAGGTGCCTTAGTGATGAATACCTTTCCTTTCTTCTTTGCAGATTCTGGTTCCTCTATTTTCTCATCCTTTTCCTCTTCTTCTTCATCATTTTCTCCTTTGTCCTCGGTTAGCATTTGCATTTTGGCTATCCTCTTCTTTCCTTTTTTTACCGCCTATGGAAGTTTTATGCTTAATTCAATTCTTACTTTTGCTTCATCATATGTTCTAAAATATGGAGCTTTGGGATTGACAGGCTGATTAAGAAGGGCTTCAATGATATTCTTGGTTTCATCAATATTTACCTCATAAGGAAGAGGTTTTGCATGTACAATCCTTAGTTTAGCTGCTTGAATATATACATTGTCACAATCCACCATGAAACAAATGTCATCCTTATAATCTTCAACCAACTTCTGTGGAATCTGGAATCTGTCATTCATCTTCTCTTTAAAAGACTCAAAATAACTATCTATGACGCTTTCAAAATTTTCACCCATTTCTGAAATGTATTCATTTATCTCATAAAGGACTGGCACATCTTTTCTCCATACAACTTTTCCTTTGGAAGGGAAGAATTTCTAAACATAGAAGAATAAACAGACCAGTAAAGATCCAAACTTACATGGATTGTTTTTGGAAGTTTGAATGCTTTCCATGTTCTTGTTAAACTATTTTAACAATAAATCTGTAAGGTCAAATGATAAGTTATTCTTGACCACTTTGTATGCTAGGTCAATAGCTTCACAGGAGACACTATTCTGTCGACTTGAACTATATATTTTATGGGAAATTATGTGTGTACCAAACTTCAGTTCAGCATCGATAATGCTACTAACTTTCATGCCTCTACCATCCCACTCAGCTAGGGTTTTCTTCTCCAGTTTCGGCTGACCTAGGGTTTTGGTAGTTTTTGCTTTATTCAACATGGGAAGACCGGTGATTTGATGAATCATCTTCTTGGTGATCTCTATGGGTTGCTCAAGCCAAATCTTGCCATCATGTACACGGCTGAGAATGTATCTAACCCATTTCTCCCAAAAGTTTCAAGGTAAATGTGCAATGTGAACTAATCCTTTATCTTCCAGATGTTTGTGCTCGAGTTTTAGAATACCATCCACACACAGTTCCTCATGTACAATATCTAGCTCTAGGTTTCCCATTTCTTGAATTGCATAGTTGAAATGATTGCGAATATCATTAATAAGTAGTACCTTAGGAGGAATCTGAGATTGAGCTCCATTTGGATTACGGGCATGATCTTAAAATCTGGTGTTCTCCATTCCCCTTGGACTAACATTTCTGATCCTTTCTTCACTGAAGTGTTGGATGATGCCATGGTAGCTCACAGAAAATTCCTTTCGCAAAAGTTTTTGAATCGCTGGGTTGCTCTTGAAATTTTTTGCTCTCAAAGTGCTAAAGTTCACGGTGAAGAATGAGTTGAATTTCTTGCCTTTTGTTTACAACTCTGTCATTAATGCTCAGTACAAATTAGGGTATGAATTCTGATAGACTGTCACCCACTAAGAATTAATTGCTCGATAAAGACTTTGCAACTCGGTGAACTTGAGAATTCATATTACTCTGACCTCGCTCGGTAAAGACTGGTACTGACCTTGCTCGGTAAAGACTGATACTGACCTTCCTGTGATCTTACTGCATCTTGTATGCTCATTTAGATCTTTCTTTTAATTTGGTTCTAGAACTGCTTGAAGTTTGTCTATGAGAATACAGTTCCAATGCTTTCTTGGAAATTTAGTTTGAGTCGGTAGAGCCACCCATTCCATTACTTGGACTGGTTTGCTCGGTAGATTTAGGAACCCATTGTTGTCTCACCTATTTCTTGACCTTAGTTGCTTCATTCTTCTTTCCATCTTCAATTTCACTAGCATTCATGCATTTTTTGGCTATGTGACCGAGTTTAGTGCATTTGAAGCATCTTACGGTAGTATCTCTTTTCCTTAGATGATGTTTTATGTAGTTCATGCCAATGTGTCCATATTCTCCATAGTAATGACATCTACACCAGGTGTTGTAGTCCCATCCAAACATTGCTTTCATAATTTGTTCTGCTGGATTGAATGTTTTGGATCTGCACTTGGATGCCTTGTGACCTTGTTTGTTGCATTTGTGACAATTACCTCTAAATCTTGGTTTTTCCCTGCATTCATTTGCTTTGTGACCATGTTGATTGCAGTTGTAGCATTTTCCATTGAATTCTTCTTTTTCATTGCTCCAACATTTATTTGAAGTATGTCCTATTTTACCACAATGATTACAAGTAGGTTTCTAATTTCTTTGAGTACCTTTCTTAGAAGATTCACCTTCTCCTTTATATCCAAGTCCTGCTTTTCCTTTCTGTTTATGAAGATTTCTCTCATACAGCTGATTTAAGTCTTCTTGGCTTTTCAGCATTCCTTCATTGATTTGTTTTTCGATGTTTAGGTCATCCATCAATCTTAGTTCTTCTCTTGTGCTTTCTATTTATGATCTTAGATTCAGAATTTCCTCATTTGTATGGGAGATCTGATCAATTAGGTTTTCTAGCTGAAGGGTTTTATTTTGGACTTCATTGTTCCTTCCATCTAATTCATCTTTCAACTTGTTTCTTTGTTCTAAGATCTCACAAAATCTTGTTGAGTGTAGCTCTTGTTCTCTTTTTAATTTTCTCACTTCTTCCTGCAGAGACCCATTCTTTTCTAGGAGTTCTTTGACAGCATTATTTTCTTCATCTGAGCTATTTGAGGGAAAAAGATCTTCAATCTTTTCTTCAATGTAATTCTAATCATTCATCTAATTTGCAAGTTCCTTCCTTCTTCTTAGGGATTGGGAAAGATGTTCTTTTGCTTCTTTAAGTTTAGCTATGGCCATTTCTAGATCTAGCTTTTCATTTTCAATCACCTTGTTCAGTTTGAATACCTCCATTGTCCTGGATCTTTGCTCAAGCTAGTTAAGCTTTATCTTGAGAACCAAGACAGCTCTGATACCAATTGTTGGAAATATTTAGGAATTAACCGAGTTACTGAGAGGGGAGGGGTGAATCAGTAACTCCAAATTTTCCTTCAATTACAGATGTATCAAGATATAGTTCACCTTTTTTCTTATGCATATAGAAAGCATGAAACTTAAAAGCATTCACAACAATGACACATAGATTTGGTTACCCAGAAACCTTCCAAAAAGAAAGTAAAACTAGGGTGGGGATGAAACCCACAAAGCTTTAGTACTGTAGTATAAAGTTGGCCAGTTAAGGCTTACAATTGATCACTTCTGATGATCTGCCCTGCTAGGAGCAATAAGGATTGCTAAATCCACCCTGTTAAAGGATTTACAAACATACAATGAAGTATGCACTCAGTAAAGAGATTTTACAAAAGACTGTTAAGTCTACCTGGTTAAAGGATTTTAGTATTGATTCACCTATTAGGATGAAATAGTAGATCTCTTGCTTTGCAACTGGATTACTAATTGAGATTCACTGATGTACTGATCACCTTCTGTGATGAATTTGTCTTTGTTGTTCCTTATACTGCTGTAGCCCTTTGTAATTCTCTTATCTCTACCTTTCTTTCTTTTTCACATTCATACTCATTTTATTACATCTTGACATTTTTACAACATTGTTTATATACAAGTCTAAACAATTAATTACAATTACAATTACAAAGTTAGCTTGACAAATAAACATAAGTGCCACTAAGTCAGCCCAAGTATGGTTACACGGTTCCTGCAAACTAACTCAGTGACTTTCTGATACTCGGCGTCCACTGCATTACTCGACATCATCATGCACTTGGTAGAAGTGAAGGCACGGTTCATACTAACCACTCGGTAAATACTAGTGACTCGGTAGACATAATGTTACTCGATTTACACTGTCCTGCTCGGTTTGCACTATCTTGTTCAGTTTGCACTGTCTTGCTCGGTTTGCACTGTCTTGCTTGGTTTGTACTATTCTGCTCAGTTTGCACTATTCTACTCGGTTTGCACTATTCTGCTCGATTTGCACTGTTCTACTCAGTTTGCACTATTCTGCTCGGTTTGCACTGTTCTACTCGGTTTGCACTATTCTGCTCAATTTGCACTCAGAATGCAAATAAGTGTTGTCACTAGTGGCAATTCTACTTAATGCCAACAATGGGAGCCATGTCAAAACCCATACTACTAGTTTAGGGAACCAGAAAACCCTAGGTTGATGTGAAGTTGTGGCTTTTGGTCTGGAGAAGCTAAAGCTTTATTCTCTATTCTTTTTGTGGCTATTGTTGTTTTGCTGGTAAGGGATTGCTAGTAGCTCTGTTGGTAATCTATGTTGGGGGGTTCTGTAAAGCCTATGTCCTCATTCTCCAGCTATCTCTCTATGGTATGTGCAAATATTTCCTATCTTTCTCAGCAATTGTATAGGGTTATGGTTCCCTTCAAAAAAATTGACTGCAAATTGTTTCGGGGCCCATTCAGAACCTATTTTACCTAATCAAAAACATATTTGAGACTTCTTCATTATTTATATCCTTTTCATGGCTTTATATAAAATTTTGACCTTTTGAGAAACTTAGGTCTTGAATGGAAAAATTTTACAAATTTGTCTTTTAGCATTACATCTTTTGTTTCCATGTCTTTAATGACCTCAATATATTACAAAATATCAAAAAAGGTTTTTTTGACATCAAATCTTCTTTCATTACACACTGGCCTCCCAATTTTTCTCTTGTGCCTAGTTTCACGAGAGAGAGAGAGAGAGAGAGAGAGACCTAATGGACATGAGGAGAGACAAAGTTTTAAAATTTTCTAACATTTTCTAATAAATTTCTAATTCTTTCAAAGGTTTCAAATTTGTCTAAATTTTCCTAAATTTTTAAGTTTTTGTAAATTTTCCTAAGGTTTTAATTTTTTTTTAAATTTTCATAATGTTATAACTTTTTCTAATAAAAATAATTTATAACTAACATTTTTACATTTTTACATCATTGTAGAAACTCGAGCTATCCTCAATTATTTTGATAAGGTGTATATCTCTCATGTGTACAAAGAAGGCAACAACGCTACTGACTAGTTCACCAATCTGGCTATCATGAAGGATGTCAAGATGACATGGTGACTTGGTGAAGAGATCCCAAATGAAGAAAAAAATAGCTTTGATAAGGAAAGACTCCAAAGTATCGAGGGAATCATAAAAATCTGATCGGCTCTATTTGTTGGCATTAAGCATGATTGCCATTAGTGACAACACTTATTCTGAATAGTGCATACCAAGTAGAATAGTACATATCAAGTAGAACAGAGCTTACCAAGTAGAGTAGAGCTTACCGAGTAGAATAGAGCTTATCGAGCAGAACAGTGCATACCGAGCTCGCAAAGTTTCATAGTGTTTACTGAGTGCTGCACGGTTAAACAGGAAATTTAGTTTCTACTGAGTAACACTTTATCTACCAAGTCTCCAGTATTTACTGAGTTCAAAACTATGACCAAGTGGTTAGTATGGACCGAGCTTCCACTTCTACCGAGTGCATGACATTGCCGAGTAACAGAGTGGACGCCGAGTATCAAAAAGTCACTGAGTTAGTTTGCAGTAACTGTGTAACTATATTTGGGCCAACTCAGTAATATTTGAGTTTACTTGTTTAAGAGCTGACTTTGTAATTATTTTGGAATTGACTTAGATTGATATATAAACAATGTTTTATGTCATATCCAAAAAGGAAGATATAGAGAAGTATAAAAAAAAGAGAGAAAGGCAGAGATAAGCGAATTATAAAGGGCTATAGCAGTATAAGAAGTAGAAAAGATCTATCCATCATAGAAGGTGATCAGTACATCAGAGAATCTCAATCAGCAAGTACAGTTGCAAGTAAGAGATCTATTGTTTCATCCTAATAGGTGAATCAACTTGAAATCCTTTAACTGGGCAGACTTAATAGTCTTTGTAAAAATCTCTTAATCAAGTGCATACTTCATTGTATGTTTGTAAAACCTCTAACAAGGTGGACCTAACAGTCCTTATTGCTCCTAACAGGGCAGATCATCAGAAGTGATCATTGTAAGCCTTAACCGGCAAACTTTATACTACAATATTGAAGTTTTGTGGGTATCATCCCCACCCCAATTTTAATTTCTACTTGGAAGGTTTCTGGGTCACCAAATCTCTATGTTCTAAGTGTTATGAATGTTTTATTCTTTTTGTTACTCATGCATGCAATCAGATTATCAATCTAATATTATTAAGATCTGAATCTGTTAAAAGTTTTGAAGTTACTGATTCACCCCTCCCCTCTTAGTAACCTAGATAGTCTTGAATATTTCCAACAATTGCTATCAGAGCTCAGTGGATCTCAGAATAAAGTTTGACAGCTTGAGAAAAGATTCAGGACAATGGAGATATTCAGACTGAACAAAGTAATTGAGAATGAAAAGCTAGATCTAGAAATGGCCATAACTCAACTCAAAGAAGCAAGAGAGCATCTTTCCCTTTCCCTAAAAAGAAGTAAGGAATGTGCAAATCAGATCAATGACCACTAGTATGTTGAAGAAAAGATTGAAGACTTTTTCCCTTCAAGCATCTCAGATGAAGCAAACAATGCAATCAAAGAACTTCTAGAAAAGAGTGGATCTCTGCAAGAAGTGAGAAAATTGAAAAGAGAACAGGAAATTCAGTGAACAAGATTCTGTGAAGTCTTGGAATAAAGAAACAAGATGAAAGATGAAATAGATGGAAAGAACAATGAAATCTAGAATAAAACTCTTTAGCTAGAAAATCTTATTGATCAAATCTCTAATGTAAATGAAGAAATCTTGACTCTAAGATCAGAAAATGAAAATATGAGAGAAGAGCTGAGATCTGAAAAGGAAATCAATTTAAGAGTGATGAGTGAGCTAGATGCTAAAAGGAAAATCAATGAGAGAATATTGAAATCTCAAGAAGATATGAATCAGGTGTATGAATGAAACCTTCATAGGCAAAAAGGAAAAGCAGGACTTGGATACAAAGAGGAAGGTGAATCCTCCAAAAAAGGTACTCAAAAGAATTAGAAACCTACCTATAATCACTATGGCAAAATTGGTCATACTTCAAACAAATGTTGGAGCAATGGAAAAGAAAAATTCAATGGAAAATGCTACAATTGCAATCAGCTTGGTCATAAAGAAAATGAATGCAAGGAAAAACCAAGATTTAAAGGCATATGTCACAAATATAGCAAACAAGCTCATAAGGCATCAGAATGCAGAACTAAAACACCCAATCCAGTCGAATAAATTATTAAAGCAATGTTTGGTTGGGATTACAACACTTGGTGTAGATGTCATTACTATGGAGAATATGGACACATTGGCATGAATTGTGTAAGGCACCACTTGAGAAAAAGGGATTCTACCATAAGATGTTATAATTCCACTAAGCTTGGTCACATAGCTAAAAACTGCATGAATTTAGGCAAAATTGAAGATGAAAAGAAAGAAAAAGAAAATAACATTAGGAAACAGATGAGACAAAAGTGGATTCCTAAACCTACCAAGAAAACCAATCCTGAAGTCACTAATGAAGGGAGTGGCTCTATGAGCTCTAACTAGTCTCCAAGAAAGCACTGGAACTGTATCTTCATAGACATATTCCAAAACAATTCCTGAACTAAAAGGAAGACAGATCCAAATCAGTATGCAAGATACACGAGGATCACAAGAAGGTTGATATCAGTTACCACCGAGCAAGGTCGAGAGTAACCTAACTTTATTTGGTTACCGAGTAAGGTCAGAGAAGTATGAATTCATATGATCACTGAGTTACAGAGTCTTCACCAAGCAATTAATTCATAGTGGATGAAATCCTATCTAATTCAATACCCTAATTCGTACTAAGCATTAATGACAAAGTTTTAACAAAAGGAGTGAAATCAAGTTCACTATTCACCGTGAACAAAAGTCTCCTAGTGCAGTCAAGTGTTTCGAAGCATATTTCAGCAAGATATTCTCTTTCCTCAAAGAGTTTACTGTGTTCACCGAGCTACCATGGCATAATCCAGCGCTAAAGTGAAGAAAGGTTCGGAAATGTTGGTTCATGGAGAATGGAAAGCACCAGATTTCAAACTCATGTCCACAGTTGCCGGAACCCTAAACCCGAGTGGAGTTCAATCTCAGATCCCTCCTAAGGTACTCCTTATTAATGATATTCATAGTCATTTTAAGTGTACAATTCAAGAGCTTGGAACCCTAGAGATAAATACTATTCATGAGGAACTATGTGTCGATGGTGTTCTCAAACTAGAGCATCAACATTTGGAAGACAAGGGTTTAGTTCACATCACACACTTGCCTCAGAGCTTTTAGATAAAATGGGTCAGATATATCCTCAGCCAAGTACATGAAGGTAAAATATGGCTTGAGCAACCAGTAGAGATTACAAAGAAGATGATTCACCAAATCACTGGTCTTCCCATGCTCGACAAGGAAAATCCTACAAAAACCCTAGGTCGGACGGAACTGGAAGAGAAAACCCTAACTGAGTGGGATGGTAGAGGTATGAAGATAAGCAGAATTACTGATGTAGAATTAAATTTTGGTATACATATCGTAGCTCACAAGATATATAGTTCAAGTCAGCAGAATAGTGTTCTGTGTGAAGCAGTTGACCTAGTAGATCTTTTGTTGAAATAGTTCAACAAGAACATGGAGAGCATCCAAACCTCAAAGAACAATCCATGTAAGTTTAGCTCACTGTTGGTTTGTTTATTTTTCTATGCTCAAAATTTTTTCCCATCAAAAGGCATGATAGTATGGAGAAAAGATGTGCTGGTTCTTTATCAGATGAATGAATACATTTCAGAAATGGGTGACAATTTTGAAAGCATAATGGATAACTATTTTGAATCATTTAAAGAGAAAATGAACAATAGATTCTGGATTCCATAGAAATTGGTGGAAGATTACAAAGATGATATTTGTTTCATGGTGGATTGTGATAATCTGTATATATAGGCAGCAAAACCAAGGATTGTACATGTGAAACCTCTTCCCTATGAGGTAAATATTGATGAAACCAAGAATATTATTGAAGCCCTAATTAATTAACCTGTTAATCCAAAGGCACCATATTTTGGGACATATGAAGAAGCTAAGAAGAGAATTGAGCTTAGTATAAAGCTTCCATAGGTGGTTAACAAAGGAAGAAAGAGGATGGCCAAAATACAAGCTAGCACACCTCTAATGTCAACCGAGGAAAAAGGAGAGGACTTTGAAGAAGAAGAAGGGAAAAAGGATGAGGAGGAAGAAGAACAAGTACCAACAAAGAAGAAAGGAAAAGTAATTATCACCAAGGCACCCAAGCAACCCTCTGCAGTATTTACAAGGAGTGCAAGAGGCAAGGTAGGCAAAGACAATGAAGAAATAGTATTAAAAAGGCCTCCTCCTTCATTAAAAGAAAAGATCAAGGATTTGAGAGAAGAATCTCGAATTGCAAACTTCAAATCTCTCAAATATGAAATCAGATCTGAGGAAGAGTAGCTAGAAATTGAAGATGCTATTGTTGAGAAAATAGGAAAATGGAAATACTCACCTGAAGAGATAGCTTCTCAAATCTCAAAAATTCTGCTGAACAAAATTAAGTTGAGATGGTCCAATGCAAGACAAACTATCAAGGACATCTATGCTCAAACCTTGAGGCAATTAATGCCAAGTTTGAAAAATGCTGAAATTAATAAGGCATTGATAGATAATGAAAATAAGTTGACACTCAAATTCAACAGTTGTTTGATTTTGATCAAAGATATTGAGTCAGTTGTGAAGAGTGCCACTGCCACATGGAAAAACATTTATAATCTTCACAAATCGAGTGCCGAAACTGTGATAATCAAGGATATTGATGATGACAATGATGAACATGAAGAAGATACCGAGGTAGACAAACAAAGTGATGAGGAAGATAATATTGTTCAGATAGCTGCAAAAGTCATTGCCTCACTTCCTCACTCTCTAGAAAAAGTTGCTACACCTAGCACGGAGATAACTTCAAGTATGATTTTGACAACTTCCACAGATACATCAAATGTCAAATCATCACTAGAACAACTCAATGTATCATCGATAGAAATGACTACCACCTCTTTTACCGAGTTGCAGTCTCCTGTATCTACTTCAGTACCTACTTCCATATCAAGTTTTCCAGTAGTAATTACCTCAGTTTTGGATACTTCAGTAAGTATTTCAATTTTTGATACTACAATTTTGAATACTTTAGTTTTGAGCCCTTCAAGTATTCCAGTTGGTAGTTTATCATTTTTCACAGCTAGTCCTATAATGTCTACAATAACTTCTACAAAGGAATTAAGTGCAATAACAGTTGATCCTAAGGCTCAACCGAGTACAAGATTTTTGAGTAAGAATGTAGAAGAGGATATAGACTTAGATGAGGAGATAGAGATTCCAAAATTAGACTTTGCAAATCTTTCAGCAGACCAAATGCAAAACATTGGTGAACTCCTCCAAAAGAAAGAAAAGAAGAAGAAACTAAAAGAAGAAAGGGACAAGGAATATAAAATTATTGAAGATGCAAAGGATATTTTTTCAGAAGCATTAGGTATTAAAGTTGATTCCTCTCAAAATATTTTTTAATAGTTAGCTGAGGTAGTAAACAAGTTCCATGAGGATTCCTCTGCATCAGAAAAGATTCTTGAGAAATTTGAGAAGAAGTTTGACAATAAAGTGCTTGAGCATGTTGCTCAGCATATAGCTATTAATCAGGCAGAATTATCTTCAATTTTGACAAATATTGAGTCCTCCTATTCCAATGTTACCTCACTTGTTGCTAAGCTATGTAATGTTGCCGAGTTCACTAAGGAAGTCAAGGATAAATTGAATAAGATTGATGAGGATCTGAAGGACAGTGTACAGAAGTTGCAACTTGAACCTAGTTCAAGCTCTACACATCATATGAAAATCACATTCCGATCAAATAGGCAGTCAAAATTATTAAAAGAAGATACAAAGATTCGGTCAACACTGCTAGATATTTAGAACATGATCCTTCCCATCATGGACATAATGCAAAAGCACATTGTTCACTCAAAAGCATTACTCCATGACAATTAATTTTCCATTGCAGATCACATGATTGAACTCTCTATAGAAGTCCAAATTGCACTCCAAACATGCAAGATTTTGCAAGAGAATTGGGATAGAACTATGGCACTAATCATAAAGGTACATTCTGATTTTCTTTCACATTTTGGATTCTCCCTATAAAATACTTGTATATACACCTTTGGCATTATTGTCAAAAAGGGGGAGAAAATGTATAGGAGAAAGTGTATAAGATTAAGGTGTGTAATACGAAAGGGGGAGAAAGTACTCTATATAAGGGAGTCATGAAATGTATAAACATCACTTTGACAAAGATAAATTTTAAAAAATAAAAAAAAAGATTCAACATGATTCTTGTATATAAGTTTTGTCAATAAGTGTTTTTGTCACTAATGCCAAAGGGGGAGATTGTTGGCATTAAGCATGATTGTCATTAGTGACAACACTTATTCTGAACAGTGCATACCGAGCAGAATAGTACATACCAAGAAGAATAGAGCTTATCAAGTAGAGTAGAGCTTACCGAGCAGAATAGAGCTTACCGAGCAGAACAGTGCATACCGAGCTCGCAAAGTTTCACACTGTTTACCGAGTGCTGCATGGTTAAACAAGAAATTTAGTTTCTACCGAATAACACTTTATCTATTGAGTCTCCAATATTTACCAAGTTTGAAACTACAACCGAGTGGTTAGTATGGACCGAGCTTCCACTTCTATCGAGTGCATGATGATGCTAAGTAATGCAGTGGACACCGAGTATCATAAAGTCACCGAGTTAGTTTGCAGTAACCGTGTAACTATATTTGGGCCGACTCAGTAATATTTGTGTTTACTTGTTTAAGAGCCAACTTTGTAATTGTTTTGGAATTGACTTAGATTGATATATAAATAATGTTTTATGTCATATCCAAAAAGGAAGATATAGAGAAGTATAAAAAAAAGAGAGAAAGGCAGAGATAAGCAAATTACAAAGGGCTACAACAGTATAAGAAGTAGCAAAGATCTATCCATCATAGAAGGTGATCAGTACATCAAAGAATCTTAATCAATAAGTACAGTTGTAAGTAAGAGATCTACCATTTCATCCTAATAGGTGAATCAGCTTGAAATCCTTTAACTAGGTAGACTTAGCAATCTTTGTCAAAATCTCTTAACTGAGTGCATACTTCATTGTATGTTTATAAAACCTCTAACAAGGTGGACCTAGCAATCCTTATTGCTCCTAACAGGGTAGATCATCAGATGTGATCATTGTAAGCCTTAACCGGGAAAATTTATACTGCAGTATTGAAGTTTTGTGGGTATCATCCCCACCCCAATTTTACTTTCTACCTGGAAGGTTTCTGGGTCACCAAATCTCTGTGTTTTAAGTGTTATGAATGTTTTATTCTTTTTATTACTCATGCATGCAGTTAGATTATCAATCTAATATTATTAAGATTTGAATCTGTTAAAAGTTTTGAAGTTACTGATTCACCCCTCCCCTCTCAGTAACCTAGATAGTCTTCAATATTTCCAACACTATTTCGCTATGGCTTCTCTACCCTTGGCTGGCTTGTGGTTTGCTTCTCGACTGTATTGCTTAGTTATGTTTTCTTTCTATTGATCATCTCTCTTTTCCAACTATGGGTTTCAAACACCATTTAAAACCTATTTTACTTAATCAAAAACATTACTAATTAAAAATAATTTAAAAACAAGTAATAATATTACTAAAAAAGTAAAATTTTCTAAAATTTTCTAGTATTTTCTAACATTTACCAACATAATTTTATAACTTAAATCTAATTTTTTTAAATTAAAAATTACCAAAAATTAAATAACTATTTGAAAATAAAAAGTGAACTAAAATAATTTGTAAATATATAATTTACAATAAAGAATAATTAAAAAGGGGGAAAATTTATGTACCTGGAATATACGATGGTCAAAGGAGGTCGAAAATAAGGAAAGGAGGATAGAGTCAATGAGGTCGTTAGGGGGTTTGCTCCAACTCTGAGGTCCACAAGCTCTCAATAAACAATAATTGTGAAAATGATCCCTTCGCCAAAAATTTGTAGGGAATGGATAACATAGGGGGTCTACATGCGAAGGGGATATTCTGATGAAGGGGTCCTCATCCCTTCACATAAAATACCCCACATTAGGGTCTTTGCATGAAGGGGTCCCACCCCTTCTTTCAAAGACCGTAACTTTGTGTGAAAACCTAAAAAATGCATTTTTAGCACTCGACTGAAAATCTTGCATCCCCAAAAGTAGGACTTACTTTTGAGGGTTCATCCATAAGTGTGGGATAGCTTAGTCAAAAAGGTTATAGAGTTGTTTTTGAGAAGAAAGTGTGTACTGTATTTGATATTCCTTCAAGTAACAAGTGGTGATTGCAAGGATAGAAATGGAAAATAACAAAATGTTCCCACTATGAATCAAGAACTATATGGTGGAAGAATTTGAACCAAGTTTCAAGGTTTAAAAAAGTCAGGATAAAGTATGGATATGGAACTTGAGGTATGGTTTATTTTAAATAAAGGAAATGGACCTAAGAGACTTACCCCCCATTGAAGTACCATCAGGATCATGTGAAAGTTACATTTTGGCTAGGCAACATACATAAAGTTTTCCAAAGGGGATGCCATATAGAGATTATACACCTTTATAAATAGTGCATACAAACATATGTGGTCCAATGAAAATACCAGCATTAGGGGGAGTATTTTTTTTCTAACATTCATTGATGACTTTAGTACCTGAAGAAATGGGTTTGTTTTCATAAATATAAATCTAAAACATTTGGAAAGTTCAAGGAGTTCAAAGCATTGGTTGAAAAATAGAGTGACCTATTTATGAAGGTATTAAGATCATATAGAGGAGGATACAAGAAAAATGAGTTTTTGGATTATTGCATGTACCATAGAATAAAGAAGTAGTTTATTACAAGTTACACACCACAATAATATGGTAATGAAAAAAGAAGGAATCAAATAATAATGGATCTATGAAAAGGAGTATGTTGAAAGACAAGAATCTACCTAATAGGATTGAGCTTAAGAAGTGTCTTGTGTAGTTTATATTCTAAATAGGAGTCCGACAAGGAGTGTGAGAGACAAGATTCTACAACAATCATGGAGTGGTAAGCATCATAGTGTTTCTCATTTTAGGATATTTGGTTTTATTGAATATGCTCATTTACCTAAGGAAAAAAGGAATAAATTGGATGATTAGAGTGAAAAATGCATTTTTGTTAGTTATGATGAACAATCAAATGTATGTTTAATCCTATAAATAGGAAAGTCACTGTAAGTAGAGAGGTTGTGTTCAAAGAAGAAGAATCTTAAGAAGGAAATATAGACAAGATAATTTCAGGTATAGTAGCAATACCTTATGATGATAAAGAATAAAAAGATCAAGAAGACCAAGATGATCAAACAAATGACCAAGGAGGAACTCCATCAAGAAGTCCACAAGGCAACACAAACAAGAGAATTTTAACAAGGAGAATCATCAAGCCCACAAGTAAGTAACAACTCAAATCCTACACTTGCACAATTAAGATGAATAATTACAAGAAAGAAAACTATAAGAGCTTGAAAGAGATTTATGATCAAGGAAGTAAAATTAATTTGCAACCAAATTTAGATTTATTTTCTCAAGATCCTATATACTTTGAAGATGAAATTAAGGAAGAACATTGGATTAATGCAATGAATGATGAAATTGAATCTATTGAAAATAATAACACATGGGGATTAGAATGCATAGGTGTAAAATGGGTTTATAAAACTAAGTATAAGGAAAATAGAGAAATTGACAAATATAAGGAAAGATTAGTAGCTAAAGAGTTTGTACAAGAATATGGAGTTGATTAAAATAAAAAAATTTTACCCATAGCTAGACTAGATATAGTTAGAGTGGTACTAGCTACTACAACTCAAAAAAAAATGAAAATTTTATCAAATGGATGTTAAATAATTCTTATTGAATGGATATTTGGAAGAAGAAGATTATGTGCAACAACCACCAGATTATGAGATAAAAGACTTTGAAGAAAAAAATTACAAGTTAAAGAAGGAACTCTATGGATTGATGCAGGCACCAAGAGCATGGTACAATAGGATTGATTCATACATGATAGAGAATGGATTCAACAAAGCACTAGTGATCTAACACTATAAACCAAAATCAATGAGAAAGGTTAGATTTTGATTATTTTCTTATATGTTGATAAAGGTATTTTAATTTGTCAAAGTAAATATGCAATGGATGTTTTGAAAAGGTTTATAATGATAAATTGCAGTCTAGTTTCTACACCTATGGAAATAGGCACAAAACTAAGTAGAGAAGATAAGGAGATAGATTTTGATTCAACTATATTTAGAAAATTGGTTGGCAGTTGATGTATCTCACAACAACTAGGCTGAATATAATGTATGGTGTGATTTTAATTTCTAGATTCATGGATTCACCTAAGATCTCACATTGGCAAGAAGGAAAGAGAATATTGATGTACATCATAGGGAATATGAATTATGGCATTACTGTATTCTACTTCAGATAATTTAAAATTTGTTGGATATATAGATAGTGACTTCATAGGGAGTATTGATGATAGAAGAAGTACATTTGAATATGCATTTCATCTTGGAACAAGTGTTGTGGCATGGGCATCAAAGAAATAGCCTATAGTGAGTATATCATCAACATAAGCAGTATATGTAGCAAGTAGATCATTAACATGTTAAGAAGTATGGATGCATAGAGTCTTGAAGGATCCAAAGTGTTGGAAATTTGGCTGAGTTAGATACATAGATGTTGTCATTATGGAAACATATGATCTACGTGAAGATCACATAGGTCAGAGAGCAACCATGTCAGAGCGCAATGCAAAATTGTCTAAGTATGAGATAGAGTTTTTGCTAGTGTACCTGAAGACAATTTTTATTAGCGATGTTGATTGGAGTAAGTTCAATGCTTGCATACTTGAAAATAGATACTATGGTGACTATAGAAGACTCACCTGAGAGCACAAGTTAGTACGGAATGTACAGAAGAAGTAATGACAGTTTTACTGAAGATAGTGTTAAGCCGACAGGACAGAATATGAAGATAGAATTGATAAAGAGTTAAGGGATTATTTTGTTTATCAAAATAATGTCTTAAAAATATAAAGGGATGAAATCCTAGATTTTAACCCTTGGGTAAAGATATTTTGTATAATGTAAGCTGACTGAAAGAGTTATTAGTCTTAATAAGTTGTATAAATGTAATAAGAGATGTAATGATAAAGTAGAGAATGATATGAATGTAATAGCGATAGTGAAAAAGGAAGCAAAGAGATATTGATGTGAAGTTGAAAGAAGTATAAGGTTATGTACCTTGACCTATTTTGTAATCATTAAATATTGTATATTACTTGTTTGGGCAGTGGGCTCATCTAGTAATCATATTTTGTACTACCAACTCCTAGCAGGGTTGAGGCTTCTAACAAGGCCTATAGTCCCTTAATCAGGACTGAGACACTATATGCATGTAATAGGATCCTAAAACGGTCAACACCTCAACATGATAATTTTGATTAGTGGATCTTTGTGGGTACTATCCCCACTGGAGTTTTCCCTTGGCCAGGGTTTCCTCGAGAAAAAATAATGTGTTATATTGCTATGCATATTGTTTAGTTTTCTATGTTATGCATGCATTAAGATAATTTTTTATATCCATAATTGGGCAAAAGTAAAAGTTTGTAGAATACTGATTCACCCCCTCCTCTCAGTATTCCCTATTTCTAACAATTGGTATCAGATCTTAGTTACTCGAAAAAGAATCATTCAAGGAAAGCCTAGCAGCTTGAGTAAGATCTCTATGGATATGGATTAGCTATCGAAAAATCTTAAAGAAGCTCTTGAACAGATTGATATGCTTACTAAAGAAAGAGACACTCTAAAAGGAAAATATGATGATGCAAAGAACCTCATTGAGAAATTGAAAAACAAGTTGGAAGATTTGAAATTAGAAAAGGAATCCAAAATTCAAATTGAAGATTGTGATGACAACTTAGAAAAAGAAAATGAGATCCTTAAACATGAATTGAAGATAGAAATTCTGAAGCTAAGTCTGAAAGATGGAAATGGAAAGAATGAAGCAAATCTAAAATCTGAGAATGAAAATCTGAAGCTTGAAAATGAAGAGTTAAAATCTAAACTTGGTAAAGTAACATCTGTACTTGAGAAAGTCAATTTGCAATATGCCGAACTTGAGACATACAACACAATTGTGAAAGGTGAACTGAATCAATCTAAGCAACAACTTGAAAGACTATTCAACTAGTGAGAATATTGATGAACAGATGTCTTCTCAAAAACCATTCTATGATAAAACTGGTCTTGGATTCAACACATTTAAAACAAGTGAAGAAAGCAAGGAACCAGATCTGAAAATGACTGAAAGCATAGATGAAAAGAAATCTAAAGATGCACCTAAAGAAGAAGAACCATTGAAGCAAGAGGAGTCACCTAAAGGTATGAAAAGAGAATTTAAAGGTATATTCTTTACTTGTAACATTTTTGGTCATATGAAGAAAGATTGCACAGGTAAGCAATTTAAACCTCTTAATGGTTATTGTTATAATTGTCATGGTTTTGGACATAGAGCTATTGAATGTAGAAAACCTAAATTTTTTGAGAATAATAATAGTAGTAGAATTTTTAGGAATACTAACCATGCAGATAAGAAACATACTGAAGATATGAATAGGAGAAATGGAGTAGTATGTTATAGATGCAACAAAGTTGGACATATTGCTAGAAATTGCAAATCATAGATCAATCAGTCTGGACCAAGATATGGAAACTATGGAATAGTTTTTTAGATATGTAACAAGATTGGACATACATCAAGGTTTTTCATAATGGACAATAGATTTTTTCATCCTAATCCTAACCCTAGAAGTCATGCAAGGAGAAATGAAGATGCAAGTAACAGTTAGAAAGGATGTTGTAGTAATTTAGAAGAAGTGAAGTTTGTTAAAAGAATAGATCAAGTAGACACATTCAGCACTGAAGGTAATCAGAAAGGTGAAGTATCAAGTGGTAAGAATGAATCTCTACCTAACCCATCTCAAACTACTTAATTCATGAAAATTATAGTAGAATAGGAACTTAGATTAGTGTAGAAGTAGATATATGATGAATTGAGTCTTGAGTAGTTAACACAAGGTAGTATATGATGTACTGATGCTATGCTTAAGAGTACATATAAAAATATTATGTTTTGCAAGATCACAAGAAGTTTTAAGTTTTGTAGGTAAGCAAAATCATCTTTTTGGAAAGAAGCGGCAAAAGAATTGAATGCGATGTCAAATCTATGTAAGATTGAAATGATAAAAGGTTATGATTGCTATTATTTTATCATCTAAGAGAATACAAGTGCTAAAGAAATCAAAGAGAAATGATTGAAAGTGTTTTGCAAGGATTTGGTGAAGAATTTTCATGTCGAATCTACGCAAGCCCTAATTCACGAAATCGAGGTATTTTACTTGGAAGATCTCTAAATCAGTAAAGGAATTAGGAAAAGTCATAGATGTTTCATTGATTCACAATGTCAGAGATAAGAATAAACCTAAATTCAAAAGGGAGCTAGTAGAACCCTTGGAGGAAGACCCTAAGTTAGCTTTATCATCCGTACGAGACAGAGTTTTACATTTAGAAAATGTTAGAAGTTATTTGGGATGTAAGCTAGAGACGCTCAGTGATGGTGATTTTACAAAAGAATATTAGAAGATTTACAGTCAGGATATGTCATTGAAAGTAGGTTTTGAGCATTTGGAAGATAATGAAATTATTAAGTATTCTCTACAATATGAGTTTGACAATGAAGAATGTACCAAGTTAATTTTAAGTAGAATTCACAATGGAAAGTTTTGGTTAGATGACAGAGTGATAGATATCACAACTGACCTAATTCATGAGGTAACTAGTCTATTTAAAAATGGAGCCATTCCTTGGAATGAGAAGTACATGAGGAAAATAGTTATAGACAACACAAATTCATCTTACAATGGAAAAGGAATAGTGATTAGCAAGATACAACAAGATGATGTTAGATATTTGTGCAAAATTCTTACAACTAAGTTTTGTGCTAACTCAAGAGAAGATGACATGGTAGCATGAATGATACATGTAGCCTATTTGATGTGTGTTAATAAAGTACAAGTTGACATGTGTGAGATTTTGAGAATTCAGTTGTTCAAGAAAATTTGGAAAAGATAAAGAAGACTAATTACTCTCTATTTAAATTCTCATCATTGATCACTTATATGTGATGACTGGAATGATGGTCAAACTACAATGGAAAGGATTAAAAAAGTGTAGAAGAGACATCTTATTGACAAAGTCAATGAGAGTGCAGTGTTGGTGATTAAAAATTTTCAAAATTTTATGTCAAGCAGATCAAGGATCCCTCAGTCTTTAGTAGAAAAGTATAAGAATGAGATATGCTTTATGGTTGATACTGACTTTACATACATTGAAGCAGTAGAACCTAGAGTAGAGTTCATATACCCTCTTGGCTATGAGATTACTAAGATTGAGACAGAGGAATATGTGAGTAGACTACTTAAGAGAAAGTTGGACATTCATAGCAACAAGTTTGGAACCTTTGAGGAGAACTTCAACTCTACAAATATTATCCTTGAAGAGAAACAATCAAAGAAAAGAGTAGAGAGCACAATCAAGAAGATATTAAAGGAAACATGAATGACTGAACATGAGTTATTAATAGCCAAATAGATAGTAGCAGTGATTAGAGACATTAGACAAAAATAAGTTTTGTCTATCCCTCCTTTATCATCAGTTGCAGTACAACAAGAAGAGACACAAGTCAAGGTGAAAGTGGAAGTAACTGAGAAAGATCAAGAAACAAGAAAATCCACTAGATCATCATCCTACACACCTACTAAAAGAGTGAAAGAGATTGCTACTAGACCAGGTAAAAGCCATAAAACTTTAGTACAACCAGTTAAAAGAAAGATTGCAAAAATCAAATATGATGAAGAGACCATTGTTAAGAAGGAAACTTGGAAACCTAGTGTTGAAAAAGTTAATGAACAGATCATACAAGATGGAAATTTCACAAAGATGAAAAAATACTATGATCTCTATGATTATGCAGAGAGATTGAACCTAGAAAATGCAGTGGTAAAGCACATGATATTGACTGACAAAATTTTTGATACAATTCAAGGTAAGATACCCAATGATTTGTATGAGAAGCTTTTAAATAGGAAGGAAAGAGCATCAGATGAAGATATTAGAAATAGAGAAAATCTTGTTAGGAAGCTATGTGATGTGAGAGATGAAGAATAATTCAAACAAATCATGAAGGATCTGAACACCCATTTGAGAACCAAGAAAAGAACAATTCAGATTATGGGAGGTAAGTATGAAGAAATTAACAAGGAAACAAAACAAGCAATTATTAAGGTAATGACAAAGAATGCTAGAAAACCAACAGTTGCAGTAGAACCTGAAGAGCAAGCAGAACAAGCAGAACAATAGGATATTCCCTCTACACTAGCAATCAACATTGAAGATGAATCTATGAATGTTGAAGGAAAAAAGATCACTTTGGACAGTGATGATAATCTATTTAAAAACCTTGAAAACATTGTTGACAATTCGGCTTTTGAAGAGCAGGACAGTGCCAAAGGAGAAGAGAAGACATAAACCAAAATTGAAGATTCTAAAGAAACAAAGAAACAAGTATCTATTCCCACCCAAGAAGAAATGAGTCTTACACTTGAGACTAGTAAGAAAACTTAGATTGGTTCTATATTTGAGAGTTTGGGAAAAGAAGTAGATGATGATGATGATCAGATGGAATTGATCACATCTTTAAATAAAATTACTGGGAAGAATAAGAAAGTGAAGATCCATGAAGGATGCCTAAAGGAGCTAACTAAGAAGTTACAAGGCATTGTAACCACACAAATTATAGAGGTTGACCCACTGAAAAAGAAAAGAAAGTGATGAATACATTTGATGATGAGTTTACTAACTTATCTGATGTAGCTAAGGTGAAGGCACAAGTAGCCTATGAGGCAAAAATACTTTTGGACTTAAGTCAAAACATCAGGAATGATATCAACAATCTTGATATCTATATAAAAGACTTAAGAAGGAATTTAGACAAAGGAAAATCTTTGTACATTCAGTGTACAAAATATGAGATCCTTATAGTAGAGGAAGAGTAGAAGATTCAGATCAAGGAAGTTGAAATTCAAACTAAGATAAACCTTATTTCAAGCCCTAATGTGAAGGTACTTGATGTTGAGAAAAAAATCTACAAGATTTATGATGAAATAAGAATTTTACAAGATGGCATGGATAGGAAGCTGAAAAGATTCAGTCTTTTAAGAGTACATGTTTCTATCAAATTGAGTATTGTTGAAGGAAAATTGGAAGAATGTCTTTCATCCAAGACATCTTTTCAGAAGTTTAGTTTTGCGAATCTCCAAGCCTATGAAATTGCATCTTATGGATTACGTGCACTACTTAGTGTTGTAAATTCAATTAAGAAGGCATAAGAGAAAGAGTTAGAGAACATGAAGATTAACTTTGGAGATAGTGTTGCAAGCCTACTGGCTTTGCAATATTGAGTCAAGGTATAACTTTTGTCTGAACATAGTTTTTTCACCCTCCTTATCTTTTTTTTGTCATTGTTGTCAAAGGGGGAGAGATATACCAAAAAAAATTGATAAGGATGTATAATCCTAGGGGGAGTATAGTATTTTTATAAGATTTATGGATTCATAAGAATAGTATATACATATTTTGTATTATGGCCACAATTTTGAAATTTTTGAAGTCTAAGACTTAGCCAATTTTCTCATATGTTGCCACCAATGACAAAGGGGGAGATTGTTGGCAATTTGGCTGAGTTAGATATATAGATGTTGTAATTATGGAAACATATGATATACATGAAGATCACACAATTCAGAGAGCAAGTATGTCAGAGCGCAATGCAAAATTGTCTAAGTATGAGACAAAAGTTTTTGCCAATGTACCTGAAGATAGTTTTGATTAGCGATGTTGATTGGAATAATTTCAGTGCTTGCACACTTGAAAATAGATACTATGGTGACTATAGAAGACTCACTTGAGAGCGCAAGTTAGTATGACATGTATGGAAGAATTTATTATAGTATTACTGAAGACATTGTAAAGCCAACAGGATAGAATATGAAGACAAAATTAGTAAAGAGTTAAGGGATTATTTTGTTTATCAAAATAATGTCTTAACAATATAAAGGGATGACATCCTAGATGTTAACCCTTGGACCTAAAGATATTTTGTATAATTTAAGCCGAGTGAAAGAGTTATTAGTCTTAATAACTTGTATAAATGTAATAAGAGATGTAATGATAAATTAGAGAATGATATGAATGTAATAGTAATAGTGAAAAAGGTAGCAAAGAGATATTGATGTGAATTTGCAAGTAGTATAAGGTTATGTACCTTGACCTATTTTGTAATCAATAAATATTATATATTACTTGTTTGAGAAGTGGGCTCATCTGGTAATTTTATTTTGTACTACCAATTCCTAGTAGGGTTGAGGCTTCTAACAAGGCCTATAGTCCCTTAATCAGGACCAAGACACTATATGCATGTAATAGGCTCCTAACATGGTCAACATCCTTAACATGATACTTTTGATTAGTAGATCTTTGTGGGTACCATCCCTACTGGGGTTTTCCCTTGGCTAGGGTTTCCTTGAGAAAAAATAATGTGTTATATTGCTATGCATGTTATTTATTTTTCTATATTATGCATGCATTAAGATAATCGGTTATATCCATAATTTAGCAAAAGTAAAAGGTTGTAGAATACTGATTCACCCCCTCCCCCCCCTCTTAGTATTCCCTATTTATGACACAAAGCATGAGAAAGAGGGACCTACTATAATCTAATGTGATAATAATTCAACCATTGTGGCATCAAATAATCATGTATTTCACAAGAGGACAAAATACATTGACACTAGATATCACTTAATTTGTGAGTTGGTCAATAATGCAAAGTAACTCTACAACATTGCAGATCCAAGGAGTAATTTACACATATGTTCACCAAAGAATTACCACAAGAATAATTTGAATATACAAGAGAAAATTTAAATATTATAAATTTTTATGTAACTAGTGGCAGAAATTATGGGAGACTACTAGTAGATAATAATTTCTACCACCAAATCGTCTAGCAACTACATTATCACTTCCAACTACCTCACCGTCTTCTAGAATCTTCTCACCCACCATTAGGTTTTATACATTTATTTTATTTTTATGGATCTAGAATGTTCTTTTCCCTATATTATAGAGGTGAATGCAATATATTTTTATAGTATATAAGAAAAAAAAAAGGCTTTTATTGTGCTATAACGAAGTCTTATCTATTTCCCCTATTTTTTCCTTTTGCTCTGCCCACTTCACATTCAATATTTCAGCTCCATGTGAGACCTTGAACACATATAAATTTTTTTATCAATTTAAATGTAAAACCTTACCTTCAAATCCACATTTTTCAATGTTCAATGGGTATGAATAGTTCAATTTTAAAAAAAATATTATCAAGCCATAAACTTTTGTGGAAACATAATATCTGCACTTTATTGATTGATCATATTTATCTCATTGACTCTTCTCCCACTTTTGTTGGGGTGCCTCATCCATTAGAATAACTAAGAGGTGGGGGTGAATCAGTTAGATCAATTATCCTATAGTCTCAAATACAAAGATGTACGTTACAAAATAATTCCAACAAATTATGCAGCTCGGTAACATAAAATATCAATCTACCTGTCCAGTTTACCGATTACCAACAATTATCCAATTGTGATTACCAACTAAATCAAATATGTAGTATGTAAAGTATGACAGAAAAAAAACATAACAAGTTACAACACATAACACAATTATTTAATGTGGAAACACTGCTAAGGGAAAAACCACTTGGGACCGGTAACCCAAAATAATTCACTCTTTTGAAGTGAGCTCAGTGAAGAGCCAACCCTATTAAAGCTTACAATGCATACTGTTAGGTGTGACCTAGTTAGAGGATTTATCACTAATAGTTAAATTTTGACCAGCATTCACTATGGGGTCAACAAGATAACACTTTGCATTCAATGAATGTCATAGGGTAATACAATAAGACTGTTAAGTCCACTCGATTAAGAGATTTTTTGAATCAATGGTTAAGTTGATATAGTACTGATGTGATTCAAATATGAATCAATTGAAAATATTCAGATCTATGCTAAGCCCATAAAAATCCTCTAATCATTAATCAATTTCTCTTCCTCAATATTTCTCAACTTACTTTCACTCGGTAAATAGTTCTATGACACCTAGTAATGTTTGTAGCTTGGTTCTTTCAATAACCAGTTTGATCAGGCATGCATGAATACAGTCTTCATGTGAAATCTCTGCAGTCTCCTTTCTGGCATGTTTCAATAATGAAACTCATATCCCTTATATAGACAAGTAAAACATTTTCATATCAGCCATTAAATTTTGATCTTAATCTCCTTCATCCATTTTGCTATTTAAACCTTCCTTGGTAGATGTGTTATTTGTTGGTTGTTCCCTTTGATCTTCAAAACTTGTAGATTTATACTTTGATGGATAACTAAAATGAAACTTTGACTCTATCACCACTCTAAAGTCTACAAGGAAGAGGGCCAATTAACAAGGATCAAGGAGATCCTCCTACACTTTGAGCCTCAATGCTCAGGTGGGTGTACCCTTGACTCACATCTTCAAAGGAGTCTCTAAACAATATATAACTATACCCTTTACTATCTGATTAAAATTTTTATCATTTGATTGTGTGTGTGTGATTGCTAATGATGGACTACTTCCAGAGAATGGATCAGTGCCTTATCCTAGGGCAGAGAGTCACTTAACAACCTATATCACCCTAAAACATTAACTCAAACATATATAGACTCAGAGTAAGTGCTTTGCCTATTACTCCCCTCACTCACATATCAGGACATCAAATCCTTATCTTGCCATGAACTCACTGAACTTACCTTAAAGACTTTAATCCTAACTTTGTTAGGAACTCAAAGATAACCCCAAAATACTCTTTGTTTACCATATGCTAACCCACTTTGTGCAATCAACATATATGAGCTCAAGAGCAAAACAAAAAGACATACGCCAATATGAGATTGGAATCCAAAAATGTTCTCACTAAGACTTGCAGAATCAATACATTGCCAAATGACAAAATGCACAAAGGAAACAAATCCTAAATCTAGGCTCTCCTTGTTCAAATTTTCACTATCAACAATCTAGGATGAAAACCAAAAGAATTGGAACCCCTACAAACTCAAAAAGTCTGCAACTTATACCCCCCTAGTCATCTTGGAAATTTGCAACAAGCTACGGATGACTAGGGTTAGGATTTCAACCACCCAACCTGCTAGAAACAATCATGAATTTAATTCAGGGGTGGGAAACACATCTAATCTAGGAAAGAGGAAAATCCTGAACTGATCCTAAATCATAAAAGTCTTCTCTGCAAGTACAAAGGATCACAAAACTAGGCTCAAAAAGACACCCTGCAACAAGCCTTGAGCCACAACTACAATGTACATGCTCTATAAATGAACACTAGACATCCTGGACCACACTGTGAATGGTAAACCAATCGCATCTCACCAAACAGGGTCATTTCTGCATTGAATTCCATAAAAAATGGTACCCTATATCACTGGAAACTCTCAGAAATTCAAAAAAATGAAAGAAAATGGTCACCATGCACTCTGTGGGCTTTTATTTTTTTTAAGCATCCAAACACCTCGGGTTAACTCCACAACAGCGATGCCAAACAGTTGTCGCATGATCGCATAACTTGAAAATGGGCTATGCGAACATGTGACACGCTACTTCCCATTGCCTTCTTCATAACCACTGATGTTGCCACTACCATAAAAGGGTTTGTCACATGTTCACAAGCTGAAAAATTGGCTCATGCGAACATGCAACAAGCCACTAACATGCACACTGCTAGTTGTCATGTCACCGCTAAGATACCCCAACCTGGGCCCACATTCAAACCTATCATCCTACTAGCTTAGACCAACCAGAGATTGCCACAACACCACCTACCAATGGGACCACAAAACAACTACAAATGGGCTCCAACACATGTAGCACCCTGTCACATGATCGCATAGCCAGGAAATGGGATATGCGAACATGCAACAACCCACAGATCGTTACCCTTCCACAACCACTAAGACATAAAGTAAACACCTAGGGGTTTGTCGCATGATCACAAGCCATGGAAATGGCCCTTGTGATCATGCAACAAGGCCATAAGACCGCCACATCTCTACTCTGCATTCAATAGAACACTGCCACCTCAGCATCTAGAAGATGCCCCATCACCTACCACCGGGCCCCAGGGACACATGTCAACCGGTCGCATGATCGCATAGCCAAAAACTAGGCCATGTGATCATGTGATAGCCAATCACAAGCTGCCACATCACCACCTCTAGGACCACTGCCAAAGAATCCTTACCTTTCGAAGGATCAGACAGTTGTCACAAAATCATAGAGGTTAAACACTGTGCAACTTTACCATGTGAACTCACGACAGCCACAGATCCTATCTGAACGTTAACTGCACCAAGCAACTATGAAGAACTAGGACCCACATGGATAGGTGGCAAGTGGTCACATAATCGCATGTCAAAAAATTCTGACATGCAGCCATGCAAAAATGAATAAGAACATGCCCCCTTGCCTCTCCTCTGACACCGGGCCCACTTCACCAAAGAAACACCGGAAACAAACAAGATCAATGGTAGGCACATGATATTATGGGGTGAGAATATTTCATGTGATCACATGCCAACTATTGATCTCCTCCCTCTATCGCTTGAAGAATCTAGTCCCACAAACCATCGCACTTGTGCAGTAAGGACCAACAAACAAGGAGTGCCGACAAAAGGGATAAATGCGAGGTAAAAAACATCCAGGGTTTTCAGTGAAGGATAGAAAACACATAGATTTTTCAACATGACACAAAGGTAAACAAGGATTTGAAAACATCAAGAGTTTTTATGCAGGCCAAATAAGTCGAAAACATCATGGATTTTTAAAAATACTATGGGTTTTCGACACTGTGGCAGATTTTGAAACTGCTTCCTACAAACCTTAGAACTTGAATCTCCCTGGGTTTTGTGATTTAGGAGGTTTGATCAGAGCTGGAGTAGGGTGATACACTAAAGAGCATAGGGCCAAGAGTGCACAACATGAAACACCATGGATCTTCTTTGCAAGTTAAAACTGTGAGTACAGGCTAGGTAGAGACAACAAAACAAAGACTGCAGGGAAAAAGACCATTTTCAAAGAATTTTTGCAATGATTGGAAAATAGACTAATAGTAGCTCCATCTGGGGATGATGGGTAGCTTGTGCCCATGCAAGAATTGATGATTTCTAGGAGAGCAGACCACCCACAGAATAAAATTGTAGATAGCAAGGAACAACCAGGGCAAGACAAGCAACCAGACCAAAAACTAAAAGACCAGGGAAAAATAGGGTAGGGGCAAGCAACCTATATACAGAGATCTACAAAGTGTACAACCCTAACTATTGTTCATGGAAAATAGAGTACTTCAAATGAAGTACTACTTCAAGAATTGTCCATGAACTGGCAACTCTTGAATATCACCATTGAAATCCTTGATGATGTAGGAATCTTGGCCCCATTTCTCATGAATCAGATATGGCCCTAACTAGATGGGATCAAATTTACCATGCTTCCCCTTATCCTCCAATCTGGCATTCCAAACTAATACCAAATCACCAGGTTCAAACTTCTTGTCAACAGTCCTTTTATCATATAAATTCTTAACCTACAACTACAATTTAGCATTCCTTACAACTGATTCTCTTCTAATCTCATCCAACCTGTTGGTCGTTCCCTTTGATCTTCAAAACTTGTAGATTTATACTTTGATGGATAACTAAAATGAAACTTTGACTCTATCACCACTCCAAAGTCTACAAGGAAGAGGGCCAATTAACAAGGATCAAGGAGATCCTCCTACACTTTGAGCCTCAATGCTCAGGTGGGTGTACCCTTGACTCACTTCTTCAAAGGAGTCTCTAAACAATATATAACTATACCCTTTACTATCAGATTGAAAGATTTATCATTTAATTATATGTGTGTGATTGCTGATGATGGACTGCTTCCAGGGAATGGATCAGTGCCTTATCCCAGGGCAGAGAGTCACTTAACAACCTATATCACCCCAAAACCTTAACTCAAACATATATAGATTTAGAGTAACGGTTTTTCCTATTAGTCCCCTCACTCACATATCAAGACATCAAATCCTTATCTTGCCATGAACTCATTGAACTTACCTTAAAGACTTTAATCCTAAATTTGTTAGGAACTCAAAGATAACCCCAAAATACTCTTTGTTTACCATATGCTAACCCACTTTGTGCAATCAACATATATGAGCTCAAGAACAAAACAAAAAGACAGACACCAATATGAGATTGGAATCCAAAATGTTTTCAATAAGACTTGCAGAATCAATACATTGCCAAATGAAAAAATGCACAAAGGAAATAGACCCTAAATCCATGTTCTCCTTGTTCAAATTTTCACTCTCAACAATCTAGGACCAAAACCAAAAGAATTGGAACTGCTGGAACTGACAAAATTTAGAACCATTAAACAATCAAAAACATCCCCCTTATACCACCAGCTATCTTGGAATTCTTTAGGAGAATGAAATAAGCTACGGATAGCTATGGCTAGGGTTTCAACCACCCAACCTGCTAGAAACAATCACGAATTTAATTCAGGGGTGGGAAACACATCCAATCCAGGAAAGAGGAAATCTTGAACTGATCCCTAACTATGAAAGTCTTATCTGTAAGTACAAAGGATCATAAAACTAGGCTCAAAAGGACACCCTGCAACATGCCTTGAGCCACAAAAGTAATGTACATGCTCTGCAAATGAGCACCAGACATTCGGGACCACACTACAAATGGGAAACTAGTCACTTCTCACCAAACAAGGTTGTTTCTGCATTGAATTCCATAAAAATGGTACCCTCTGTCAGTGGAAACTCTCAAAAATTTTGAATTTGAAAAGAAATGATTATTTTTTTGGTGCCTACAGAGAGACGACGGCCAAAATTTAAACCTTTACCAACTTTAAAATGCAGCCATCCAATCAATCTCCCTTTGAAAACCTGGGCCCACCATTAACTCTACAATGATGATACCAAATAGTTGTTGCATGATCACATAGCCAAAAACTAGGCTATTTGAACACATGACAAGCCATGAGATTGCCACCTTGTCACCCACTGGCCAATTGGGAAAGCCCATGACACCGAAACCACCGGCCCCACTTTATCTAGCAAACTGGTGACTGAAGGACTTTTGCTAGTTCGTGAAATACTTTACACCATTGCCAAATCACTTAGCGATCCCATGACCACTATTCACTGAATCACCAAATGAAAAAGGGCATCGCCAAACATTATGCAAACCAATGACAAGAAAGAAATTTTTTGGGCCGCCAAATATTTTGTCACAACTGCCAAAAGTACAGAGAAATTTCAACTGACCCCACACAGGAAGATCCACAGTTGTCGCAAGATTGCAAAGACTCTAACACACCTAATGAGATTATATGCCATCTGTCGATTCACTGATAGGATCAGGACTGACTGACACATCTGGAAACTAGGACCCATGACAATAAGCCACTTATGCAAATACATGAACAAATCAGATAGTGCCAACTATGCATACATGTCAATGGGCCTACCTACCTCCCCCATGAGAATCAATGGCTATTGCTATACCATTGCATTAAAGGTTGAGCAAGTTATATCAATGGTATAACGATAGCCACAAGATTAAACCAAACTTTAATCTACCTGAGTGCTAAGAAGACCGGTCCCACCATTCTGTGATCACATGACTATGGAAAACTTAACCGCTAGCCAAGTCACCAAATATTGGGGACTTAACCGCCAGGAATCAGTGACCGAGAGAAAACTGCAAGTTGCCAAGTTGTCGAATGAAAACTAACTACCAGGCAGCTAAACACTATGAAGAATAGGGACCCACATGGATAGGTGGCAAGCGGTGGCATGATCGCATGTCAGAAAAGTCTAACATGTGGTCATGTGACAACCAATCAGTGAAGAGCCTTTGAAAACCCATGCCCACCACCCATCACACCTATGCAGTTAAGACCAAGGTTGAAAACACACAAAGTTTCCACAATACTGAAGGCTCAAAAATACACAGGGTTTTTGATATTGACACAAAGCAAGCAAGGGATGTGAAAATACATAGGTTTTCATGCAAGCCTTAGAACTTGAATCTCCCTGGGTTTTGCAATTCAGCACGTTCAATTTGGGCTGGAGTAAGGTGACACATTGAAGAACACAGGGCAAGAGCACAAAGCATGAAACATTTGTAGGGAAGAGGCCATTTTCATAGAATTTTTGCACTGACAGAAAAATGCCCTAACAGTGGCTCTATCTGGGGTTGTATGCTTCCTATAGGCATAGCAAGGACCTAGAATCACTAGTTAAAGCAAACCATCCCACTGAATAAAATTGTAGACAACAGGAAACAAGCAGGGCAAGACGAGCAACCAGACCAAAAACTGAAAGACCAGGGCAACGCAGGGCAAGGGTGAGCAACCTATATATAGAGATCTACAAAATGTACAACCCTAACTACTATTCATGGAAAACAAAGTACTTCAACTGAAGTACTACTTCAAGAATTGTCCATGAACTGGCAACTCTTGAATATCACCATTAAAATCTTTGATGATGTAAGAATCTTGGCTCCATTTCTCATGAATCAAATATGGCCCTAACCAGATGGGATCAAATTTACCATGCTTCCCCTTATCCTCCAATCTGACATTCCAAACTAACACCAAATCACCAGGTTCAAAGTTCCTATCAACATTCCTTTTATCATATAAATTCTTAACCTACAACTGCAATTTGGAATTCCTTGCAACTGATTATCTTCTTGTTTCATCCAACCTAATAAGGTCCTCAATTCTCAACTGCATTTCATCATCAATGTCATCATCATTTAACTGCACAAACTTGTACATCTCCAATAAGTTATTATGAGGCATTCTAGCATGAATTCTGTATACTAATTCAAATGGTGCACAACCAATTGCCCTCTTCACAGTTACCCCATTAGCCCATAATGCCAATTTCCCTCTTCACAGTTACCCCATCAACCCATAACGCTAATGGTAGCTTTGAATTCCATGCCCTCTTATTTTTCTCAAGGATTTTCTTCAAGATCTTAATCAAACTCTTATTAGTAGATTATGCCTGACCATTTCCTTGTGGATGATAAGGTGAGGAATTAGAAATCTAAATTTCCAAACCTTTGCAAAAGTCCTTATATTCGGCAGACCTGAAGCACATAGCATTATCACTCACTATCCTCTCAGGGCATCCAAACCTTGTAATAATATTATTCATCACAAAGTCAATTACCACCCTACTAGTTGCATTCCTTGTAAGTATAGCTTCTACCCACTTTGTAAAATAATTAGTGGCAACTGAGATCCATGAATGTCCTCCACTTGACTTGTTTGGTATCTCCCCTATGAAATCAATTCCCCATTGTTGGAAAGGATCTTCAACCTCTACTGGCTCTAATGGTACATTACCTAAAAAATTAAGCTTACCAAAGAACCTTTGACAAGCATCACATGTCCTTACCAACTGTTCTGCATCCTTGAAGATTGTGGGCCACCAAAATCCTACTCTCAAGATCTTATGAGCAGTTGTTTTACCCATATAATGTCCACCACAAACTCCCTCATGCATCTCCTTCAACAATACAATATCTTGATTCTCATCTACACATTTCAACAGTATGCAATCCAAATTTTTTCTATACAACTTACATTTCACAATTACATACTTGATGACCTATAACTTCAATGTCCTCTTTTGATTATCATTCATACTATCTGGACACCTCATGTTTCTCAAATAGTAGATAATACAATCATACCAAATACAATCATCCATGTCACATGTATAATCAATTTTAGAATGATTTACCTCATTTGTATCTAGATTGGATTGAGCCATCAGTTTTCCCAATCCTTGACCTCTAACCAACTTAGTGATCTGGATCTCAACATTAATTTCCTGAATCTTATTGATCCATCTGTACCTTCTTCCAGACACCTCTTTCTATGAGAAAATATCCTTCACAACCGCACTTGGCACAAAAGCAATCACAACCGCTCCCATCAAGTAACACCTAAAAGCCTTGATTACTTTCACAAGTGCATAAGCCTATTTCTCATTTATGTCATACTTTAATTCTGCAGCATGCAAATATTTACTGAAAAATGTAATAGGCTACTCAAAACCGTCCTTATTCTTTTGTAACAAAACTGCAGCAATAGTATGAAAAGATGAAAAGGAAAATATATGCATTGGGACATTATAATTAGGTACCATAAGCACTGGAGCATCTTTGATAGCCTGCTTGATATTTTTGAAGGCCTCATTAGGCTCACCCTCCCAATCAATTACAGATCCCTTCTTTAATATTTTGGAAATAGGTCTAGTAACCTCTGCAAAGTTTGTCACAAACCTCTTTAGAAAATTGACCTGACCAAAGAAGGACTGAATCCCTTTAACATTCTTTGGTCTCTGAATTTTATCAATGGTTGCTACCCTCTCAGGGTCAATTCTCACTCCTTGCTTCCCAACTAAGTGACCAAGCAACTTACCTTCTGTGACACCAAAAGCACATTTCATTAGGTTCAAAGAAATGCCAAATTCCAAGGCCCTCACAAATATTTTTTCTAAATGAGCACAATGGTCCTCTTCCCTCTTGGAATAGGCAGTTAAATCATCTTGATACACAACAAGGAAAGCATTGATAAAATCTAAAAAGGCAACATCCATTGCCCTCTGAAAAGTAGCACCAGCATTTGTGAGACCAAAAGGTATTCTCACATAGACATATGTTCCCCAAGGTGTTGTAAAGGCTATCTTGAATTGTTTTGATTCCTTGACAATGATCTGATTGTAGCTAGATAAACCATCCATCATTGACATCAATTCTGATCCAGTTACTCTCTGCAACATAGCCTCCATATTGGGAAAACAATAATTATCTTTCAATGAGCTGATGTTCAAATTCCTGAAGTCCACACAAAGCCTGATGTCACTGTTCTTTTTTCTTATGGGAACAAGGTTTGACACCCAAGAAGAATGCCTTATTAGCTTGATAATGCTATCATCTCTCAACTTCATTAATTCTTCTTGCATCTTGGGCACCAAAGTAGGATTAATAGGCCTTTTTTTTTGCTGGAAAGGTTTAGCATCTTCTTTCAATGGAATAACATGCTAAAATAAATCCTCTCTATAAACCTTTAGGTCATCATATGACCATGCAAAAACATGTCTGAATTTCCTTAATAATTCAATCAAAGGTCTCCTTACCTTTTGAGATATATCTCTACCAATGTATACTTTCTTAGGTGCCTCATGTGATCCAAGATTTATCTCCTCAAGATCAGCATGATCTTCTCCTTTGATATTCTTTTGAACTCTATCTTGGTTTTCAAAGACAATCTCCAAAACAACAAGCCCCTTGGGCACCTTATTAGTTCTGAGCTGAATGACCTCATTGCTGAAGACAACCTCCCTTCCTCCTACTCACTCAACCAAGGCTGAAAAATCAAATTCCTAACCATGATACTGATCCTTGCAATCCATAAACTTCAAAATATCATTATCATCAGCAAAAACTTGCCAATTCTAGACATTATCTAGTATACTAGGCCTAGCATAAATTTCACCGTTAGAGATACCAGAGAATGTGACATCATTGGGATTGATTGCAATATTGGCTAACAAGTTAGCCACCTTGTTGTTACTCCTATCCTTCCACTCAATATTGAAGGCATCAAAATGTTCAATCAAATCCCAAACTGTATTCCTATATTGTTTCAACCTTCTATTCTTGGAAGCATACACTGACCTGACTTGGGACACCACCAACTCAGAATCACCAATAACATTTAGACATTTAATACCATGCTTTTGTGCCAACCTCAATCCTAACAACAAGGCATCATATTCTGCTATATTGTCGGTATAAAAGAAATTCAATGTGAAAGAGAACTTGTAGGTGTTTCCATCAGGAGAATTAAGTAAAATACCTACTCCTGCACCATCTTTCCAATTGGCACCATCAAAGTACATTACCCACAAATTACTCTTCACAAAATCAGCACCTACTTCAACAGAAATAAGTGACAAAATATGTTCATTTTCAAATATAGAGATTTCTTCCCTAAAAGCATTAACATCAGTATCCACAATACATGTAGTTTCATTATCTATGTTTCTCTCAATCATGTGGCATACTCTTGGCTCTCGTTCAATCTTGACAAACTGATCATCAATCTTGAAAGTTGCATAGGACAAATCACACTATAAACTTCCACCCACGGTAGCACTCCACCTTCTACATAGCAACATCCCATAATGAGGAGGGATATCCACCACTAAAACACTCTTTGTTAGCTATTTCTCTGGATATGTTTCCAACCTATATGGCATTGCATTGATAGTCCCAATAACTGGCACCTCTCTCTGATCCATTGCACAGCACCTACCCTGCACTGTATCAACTTTAAGGCCCAACCTCTCCATGATTTTTAAAGGCATGATAGTATTAGAGGCACCACTATCAATCATACAATTTCTTAACTTCATCCCAATCACAAGAACACTTAAGAAGAATGGGTCAATATTTTCAAGGCTGGCATTGACAGAACTATTCAAATATATCGGAGGGATTTGAGACACAATTCACTGAGCAGCTGGAGCCCTCAAAGCTTTACCCTAAGATACATTGCATGAAGTATCATTTTTGTGAGTATCACCAACCCATACAATAGCTTTATCAGCTTTATGTTCAGGGATCCTCAACAATTCTGACAATGGAACCTTAACTGTAATTTGTGATAATATAGATAACATGTCAATAGGGGTAGAAGCAGGAATCTCAATCTGCACAACCTTAACATCCTTTTGCTTGTCTGACACATTAGGTGTATTGACCACCGCTATTTTTTCAATCCTAGCCATTGTGTTAACTAGCTTCTCAATCTCACTAGAGACCTTTTCAATTCCAACTCCCTTAGGCTCACAATGCTTACCTTTTACATTCTTGAATTTCACTATGTGATCAACCTTTGATTTGTTCTCATTAGGTTCTCCGGAGTTGGTACTCTTTATAAATGTTTTTGTAGCTTTCTCATTTGTATTCCTTACCACCATGCCTCTAGTTTTCACCTGAGAAATCATTCCTATAGTAATCCTATCCATCTCTTCTCTAGAAGGTCTTCTCAAATTTATTGGCTTGGGAGAAGAGTTCATGTTACATGTTTTCTGATTAATGCATTGACCATTAAAAAAAACCTCTTGATGAAAAAGGGCCTGATTATGTCTCTTCACATTTACATCTGCCTCTTCATCAAAATCAAAATCATCTTCATATCCTAGATATGAAGAAACCATGTTGCATCCAACATCATCTTGTTCTTCTTCTTGTTCTATCTCCTCATTACCACAATCTTGATTTGCAGCCATAGATTGTACAACCACACAATGCTCTACAAAATGAGGGGACTAGCATGCAACACACCAAGATATGTTCTCAATGACATTTATTGAAGCCTTATGTAGAGGGTCATGGACACTTCTATCTTTGTTTCCTCTTGCAGTAGGGATAATAGGCTTGCCATCCTTCCATTAGGTGTTGTAGGGGTAGTTCTGCAGTCTATTATGTTTATTGAAATTGTTGTTAAATTGAGGCCTTTCATCGGTAGGAGCATTGATATTCATGTTTGCAAGTGCCTTCAAATCCTTCAATGCATTAACCACCTTATCCAATTTATCTTCTTCTTGCCTCCTAGATCCAACATTCTTATCATTTTCCTTCTTATATTTCTTGTCCCCAAACAACTTTGGGCCATCTCTCTTTCCACCCAATTTTCTTGATATTTTCATATTGTTCTCAATATTGAGAGAAATCCTAAAATCATCCCTAAGAGTTCTTGGTTCTTTATCCCTCAATAAATATCCCATCTTCCGATCAAATACATTGAAGTATGTAGTTAGACAAATATTGTCATCTAACCGCATAACTTGGAACAACTTATGCATACCCTTCTGAAATCTCATGTTGAATTCAGCTACAAACTCATTCTGATTTTTCCTTATGGTGTTGAATTCATTCAATATGAAAATAGCATTAGGCCTATCACCATACTGCTCTTTGAAACATTTCTCAAAAGAGTCCCAAGTATCAATACATATATCAGGAAGCCTCTTAAACCAATCTCTAGCATCCTCCATTAGAGATTGAACAAATAGTTTCATGACTACATCCTCATGCTCTACCTCATAATCATTAAGCATATCAACAAATAACCTAAGATGCTCTTCACAACTAATATCATTATTACCAGAAAACTTAGGTACCTTATCTCTAATATCATTTGGAAAAGTATTTGGATAGCCAGGTATTCTATCAAAACTTATTTTCCTATAGCCTTCTAGTTGCATAGGTCTTCTTTGAAAACTCGAACTAGTGTTAACCCTAGGATCAACATTAGCATCTATATTTATTTGTGCATTTGACTGCTGCCTAGGATCTACACCCATCCTAGCAGATGAAGAAGGAAATGAACTAGTAGCATTACTAAGTGGAATAGCAGTAGTCATAGATGGCATACCAAGTTCAGTAACAAATGGGCCAAGAGCATTAGCTGAAGAAGCCCTCAAAAATTGGATCTTCCTTTTCTTTTTTGCAATGGAAGCATCAACCTCAGCTCTCTCTAGTTCTCTTGCAAGGTCCTCATCTTCTTTTCTCCTTCTCTCCATTTCAGTGTCCTTATTTGAATCAGGTGGCGGGATCCCTGATATTTTCACTAATTTGCTTGCCTGGTCATCCACCATCTTCTATTTTCCTTTCTCATTAATGATAACAACAAGTCTAGTGATCCTATGCCCATCTTTATCTTTAGGCAAAGGGACATAACTTTGCACTTGTCTAACCACAGGGCCCTCCCTGTAAAATTCTGATGGAATATGGATGAAGTGACTGAGAGGGGGGGGGGGTGAATCAGTCAATCATAAATCACTTCACAATTAATTCTTTCCAGATCCCTTAGGATATCTTGAAAATGTTATCTATTTTAGTACTCGGTAAATAGATTGCAATAACTTTGAAGATGCATAAAGTATTAGCAAAATTATCTTTTAGATATTCATCAGCACTGGTGTATGATTAAGATAGCAATTAAGAACATAAGAGACACAAGATTTAACGTGGAAACCCAATATGGGAAAAACCACCAATGTATCTAGATACTGATTTTCACTTTTTTGAAGTGATGCCCGGTTACAAGCCAACCCGGTAAAAGGTTACAAAACACACTGTTAGGTGTGACCTTGTTAGAGGATTTAAACACCCTGCTAGGAGTGGCCTAGTAAGAGGTCTTGAAAACAATTCAATGGAATTGTCACCTTGTTAGAGGATTTACAATATGGTTGTTAAACCAACTCGGTTAAGGGATTTAGAATTCACTGTTACAATGATAACAAGGTAACAATGAAAAATGACCTGTATAATAATGCAACTGCCTTGCTGATTACAGATCTCTGTTCTGCATATGTGTGATCCTTCCTGATCGAATAAATCTCTACTGCACCTTAAGGATATCTGAACATCCTTCACAAATTCGCACACACCTTTCTATCTCTTCTTCTGTAAATCTTCTGCTGTATTTCTTTGTTTATTTTTCACATTTGACCTTTTATTTATATGATTTTAGATTTGTCAAATTGACATTATTTAGTATAACAGTTGGCTGAATTAAGCAAACTCTATTTGCAAAAATCCTTCAAGGGCCGACAGTGCTCGGTGACCATAACTTTCTACAATCTTTCGGAGACTGAGGGAACTCGGTAAACACTGACAATCCTTTGATAACCGACTGAACTTGATAAACACTGAATTTCCTTTGATAACCAACTGAACTCGGTAAACACTGAATTTCCTTTAATAACCGACTGAACTCAGTAAACACTGAATTTCCTTTGATAACCGATTGAACTCGGTAAACACTGAATTTTCTTTGATAACCGAGTGGACTCGGTAGACACTAATTTTCTTTGATAACCGAGTGGACTCGGTAGACACTGATTTTCTTTGGTAACCAAGTGGACTCGGTAATCACTAATATTCCTATCTGGCAGACTGATTGAGCTCGGTAGGAACTGATTGTTGTGGACTATGACATTGTGTGACATCAAAGATAATACATAATTTAAGTAGCAATTTCCTTCAGACAATTGTTTCCAACAATCTCCCTCTTTGGCATTGATGGCAACACAATATGTCATAGCATAAGAAATTTGAAAGAATTAGCTCGGTTTAGATTCAAATCTCCCTCTGTCAGAAAACTTCCTTTATCCTAAAAATTCTTCCTTCTGACTATTGAAAATTTCTTGAAGTAATAGAAAAGACATAGCAAACACTCCCTCTTTGACAACACATGCCAAAGACAATTCACATATTACCGGTGTAAATTAATGTACCTCAAGTACTGATTCATATGCAATGATTCCTTGAATATGCTACATCAACTGGTTGATTTCAATCATGTTCTAGTTGATGCATCACTAAAATTGTATTTAGTGAGCCTCGGATAGGGGAATGACCCCTAACTTACCTCTTAGATACACAAATGCATCCTTAGGTAATGGTTTGGTAATAATGTCTGCAATCTATTCTTTTGTATGAATATATTCTAATCTGATTTCCTTGTCCTACACCAATTCTCTGACAAAGTGATATTTAATAGCAATGTGCTTGGTTTTGGAATGCATCACTGGATTCTTCGAAATGTTTATTGCACTGGTATTGTCACAAAATATAACAACTGGTTCTTTGATTTCAACCTTCATACCTTCTAATAACTATTTAACCCAAACAATATTTGAACAGTTTACTACAGTAGCAACATATTCTACTTCAGCTGTGGATTGAGATGTGCAATTTTTCTTTTTACTAGTCTAGGATACCAGTCTTTTTCCAAGAAAAAATGCTCCACCACTTGTGCTTTTTCTATCATCAATGTTTCTTGCCCAATCAGCATTAGTAAACACTTTCAAGTCTAGATTGCCTCCAAATTTATACCACAAACCATATTCTTCAGTTCCTCTTAAGTATCTTAAGATTCTTTTGATTGCCATCATATGATTTTCCTTAGGTTTTGCTGAGAATCTAGCTACTATACCAACTGCTAAGGCAATATCAGGTCTTGTATGTACTACATACTATAATTTTCCAATCATAGATCGGTATAGGGTCTGATCAACTTCTTTTGAATCATCATTTTTGGTAAGTTTCAGTCCAGTACACATGGGTGTACCAACTGGTTTTGAATCTTCCATACCAAACTTCTTAAGTATTTCCTTAATGTATTTAGATTGAGTAATGTATATACCATTCTTGCTTTGCTGAATTTGAAGACCAACAAAGAATTTTATTAAACCAAACATAGACATTTCAAATTCTTTGTTCATTTTCTCTGAAAATTCTTTGCACTGATCCTCATTCCCTGTAAATATAGTATCATCTACAAATATTTCTGCTAATACAATTTTGTCATCCGGTCCTTCTTTAATATACAGATTGTTGTTATCATTAGCTCTTTTGAAATTAATCTGAATCAAATAGTTACGGAGTCTTTCATACCATGCTCTAGGAGCTTGTTTCAAACCATACAATGCTTTGTGTAACCTACAGACCATGTCCTTTTTATCTGGATCAACAAAACCTTCTGGTTGTTCAATGTAGACTTCTTCATCAAGAATTCCATTGAGAAATGCAGATTTTATATCCATTTGATATACCTTAAATCCTTTGTGTGTTGCATAAGCAAGTAGAGTTCTTACACCTTCTAATCTTGCAACAGGAGCAAAAGTTTCTCCATAATCTATACCTTCTTCTTGAGAATAACCTTTACATACCAGTCTAGCTTTGTTTCTAGATACTTGACCATCTTCATTCAGCTTATTCCTGAATACCCATTTTGTTCCAATTACATTCTTATCTTTAGGTCTAGGTACAAGAGTCCATGTTTTGTTCTTTTGTATTTGTTCTAATTCTTCATTCATTGCTTCAATCCAACTTTCATTTTCCAATGCATCTTTGATATTTCTAGGTTCAAAGTCAGTAAGCAGACATGTACCTTTTAGCTTGCTTCTTGTCATAGTACCATTTGATTTGTTTCCAATAATTTGATTTGGTGTATGATGTCTTCTGACATATTTGGCTAGTATAGGTTCCTTGCCTTTTGAATGATTCATGCTGTTGTCTTCTAGGATCTCTTCTTCAAGTTGCTCAGGCTCGGTAGATATTTGCTCAGTAACTTCAGGCTGAGACTCAGTCTGAATTTCTTCCTATGACTCGGTTTGAACTTCTTCCTGTGACTCAGTTTGTGACTCGGTAACTATGCTCGGCTCGGTAGATATAGTTTCCTTATTGATAGTTGTGTCTGCCAATGTTTCAGGTTCAATGTAAATGAATCTTCTATAGTTCTTAGGTTCCCTTTTGCTTTGTTCTTCAGTCTTTTCTACAAACTCATCAAATTTTACATGTATACTTTCTATGAATTTGTGAGTAGATAAGTTCAGACATTTGTATGCCTTTCTTTTGCTAGAATATCCTAGGAATATTCCTTCATCACTTTTCACATCAAATTTATTTCTTCTGGATTCTTTTAAGATATAACACTTGCTACCAAATATTTTCATGTAACTTACATTGGGTTTATAGCCATACCATAATTCATAAGGAGTTTTGAATGTGTCTTTCTTCAATTGTACTCAGTTCAAGGTATGAACTGCAGTGCTGATAGCTTCCTTCCAGTACTTTATAGCGATGTTCTTTTCTATCATTAGAGTCCTTGCACAATCCATAATAGATCTGTTTCTTCTTTCTGCTATTCCATTCTGCTCAGGAGTTCTAGGAGCTGATACCTATCTTTTGATTCCTCTTTCAATGCAAAAGTTATTAAAATCATGGGAGATGAATTCACCACCTCTGTCTAATCTTAAGCATTTCAATCTTTTCCCTGTTTCCTTTTCCACTCTTGCTAAGTACCATTTGAACTTTTCAAATGCTTTTGATTTTTCTCTTAAATACATAACAGTCATCATTCTAGAATAATCATCAATGAAAATAATAAAGAATTTATCTCCAGTATAGCTTTGTATTCCAATAGGCCCACATAAATCAGTATGCACAATTTCCAAAATTTCTTTAGACTGATAGTTCTTACTCTTGAAACTAGTTTTACTCATTTTGCCAATCTGACAATTCTTACATAGACCAGTATCAGGTTTCTTCAAAGTAGGAATGCCTCTAACCTTCTTGAATTTGCTTATTTTTATCATGTTATCAAAATTCACATGACATAACCTTTTGTACCATAGCCAACTTTCTTCTATTTGAGCAATAAAGCATGAATATTCACTGAGATCAAGATAAAATAAGTTACCTTTTGTTTGTTTTCCTGATCCAATGAGTTTTCCTTTTTCATCCAGCAGTCTTGCTTGACCATTCATGAATTCAACCTTGAAACCAGTGTTGATTAGCTATGCTACACTTAGAAGATTATGTTTTAGTCCTTCAACCCAATAAGCATTATCACATATGAGTTCTTTGGTTAATGAGATTCTTCCTTTTCCTTTTATACAACAAGGTTCATTGTTTCCAAATCTTACATTACCACTATCACAGTCTTCTAGATATTCAAATTTTGTCTTGTCACCAGTCATGTGGTGTGAACATCCGCTGTCTATTATCCATATATCATCTCTATTTATATGAGAAATAAGTGCCATCTTATCTTCATCATCATTAGATTCATCTTTTATAGCAATAAAAACAATTTCTTCTTCACTATCATCAGAATCTTTAGCCATAAAACATGTTTTCTTACCTTTATCCTTGAATGATTTGAAATTCTTTTTGCCATAGTACTTGTGACTTCTCTTCTCTTCCTTGACTTGCTTGTTTGGGCACCTAGCTACAATATGTCCAATTTCTTCACATGAAAAATAGATTAAAGGAGTTTTACCTTTATATTTACCTTTCCCTCTAGAGTACTTCTTTGCAAGTAATGCTTCTACAATTTCAAGATCACTGTCAGAACTTTCTTCTGATACTTCTTCACTTTCTGACTAAACTTCTTTAATTTTCTTGTTCTTCTTTAGTGAAACCTTGGCCTCAAATGCTGATTCAATATTTTTGGAACTAGGAACATAGTTGTCGTAGTTGTCTAATTCAAAGGCTGTCAATCTTCCAACTAAAGCATCCAAAGTTATATTGTGGTTTGTTTCACATCTTCTTTCTTGAATAGCTGATACTCTTATTGCATAGATAGGGAGTAATGTTCTAAGTACCTTACTTATAACAGTTTCATCTGAGATTGTTCCTCCAGAAGCTCTAATTGTACTTACACTTGCTTTGATTCTTTCAACATATTTTGCAATGTTTTCATCTTCCTTCATATCCATCTTGTCAAACTGTCCTCTTAGGCTTTCTGCTTTGGCTCTTTTCACATTTGCATCACCACCATATATTTTCTTCAGTGCCATCCACATTTCATATGCAGTAGTGCATTCTTTAATATCATCAAATTCTTCATAGCTGAGAGCAGATGCAATGTCTATCATCATGGTGTTATGAGTCTTTTTATCTGCAATGTCTTCAACAGTTAATGCGCCATTAGGAATTGTGTATTCTTCATCAATGTATTTGCATCCTGAATCACCAATGGAAGCCAGATGAAGTCGCATGAGACCTTGCCATGCTGAAAAGTTATCTCTGTTGAGCTTTGGAATTTCCCTTTTATCAGACATCCTAATTTTTAGCTTAGGTCCTTGAAACCCTTCCTGCAAGCACCAAAAGCTCTGATACCAATTGATGGAATATGGATGAAGTGACTGAGAGGGGGGGGGGGGGGGGGGGGTGAATTAGTCAATCATAAATCAATTCACAATTAATTCTTTCCAAATCCCTTAGGATATCTTGAAAATGTTATCTATTTTAGTACTCAGTAAATAGATTGCAGTAACTTTGAAGATGCATAAAGTATTAGCAAAATTATCTTTTAGATATTCATCAGCACTGGTGTATGATTAAGATAGCAATTAAGAACACAAGAGACACAAGATTTAACGTGGAAACCCAATATGGGAAAAACCACCAATGTATCTAGATACTGATTTTCACTTTTCTGAAGTGACGCCCGGTTAGAAGCCAACCCGATAAAAGGTTACAAAACACACTGTTAGGTGTGACCTTGTTAGAGGATTTAGAGTGGCCTGGTAAGAGGTCTTGAAAAGAATTCAATGGAATTGTCACCTTGTTAGAGGATTTACAATATGGTTGTTAAACCAACTCGGTTAAGAGATTTAGAATTCACTGTTACAATGATAAGAAGGTAACAATGAAAAATGACCTGTATAATAATGCAACTGCCTTGCTGATTATAGATCTCTGTTCTGCATATGTGTGATCCTTCCTGATCAAATAAATCTCTGCTGCACCTTAAGCATATCTGAACATCCTTCACAAATTCGCACACACCTTTCTATCTCTTCTTCTGTAAATCTTCTACTGTATTTCTTTGTTTATTTTTCACATTTGACCTTTTATTTATATGATTTTAGATTTGTCAAATTGACATTATTTAGTATAACAGTCAGCTGAATTAAGAAAACTCTATTTGGAAAAATCCTTCAAGGGCCGATAGTGCTCAGTGACCATAACTTTCTACAATCTTTCGGAGACCGAGGGAACTCGGTAAACACCGACAATCCTTTGATAACCGACTGAACTCGGTAAACATTGAATTTCCGTTGATAACTGACTTAACTCGGTAAACATTGAATTTCCTTTGATAACCGACTGAACTCGGTAAACACTGAATTTCCTTTGATAATCGACTGAACTCGGTAAACGCTAAATTTTATTTGATAACCGAGTGGACTCGGTAGACACTATTTTTCTTTGATAAGTTAGTGGACTCGGTAGACACTAATTTTCTTTGATAACCGAGTGGACTTGGTAAGCACTAATATTCCTATCTGGCAGATTGACTGAGCTCAGTAGGAACTGATTGCTACGGACTATGACATTGTGTGACATCAAAGACAATACATAATTTGAGTAGCAATTTCCTTCAAACAATTGTTTCCAACAAATTAATGATCCTGAAGCAAGTGCTCTTGCTCACTCCTCAAGGCATCAAGATCACCAAAGACATCATGTTGCATATTTCTAGGAGTAGAAGCAAGCATTTTGTTTCTCTCCTTCATTTCATTTATTTTTCTAAGAAGAGACTGCCTCTCGATTAAAGCACTCACCTTTTCAGCCTCTCTCTTCTCCTGCAATCTTTTATGTATGGCATCCTGCTCTACCAACTACAACCTTAGTGCATTCAAGTCATTAGGATCCACTGTAATGTCATCAGAACTAGATGACACATCCATATCAGGAAGATTTTGATATGAGAAGTGAACTTTCCTATATCTCATGGGTTCTCTTCCAAAATGATCTTCATCAAGATCCAGGTCAACCTCTAAACCCATATCTCTATTTTGTTCATTTTGACCTGTAGGCAATGGACCTTTATCCTGAAATGTAGCCTCAGGGGTATCATAGAATCTCTCTTCTGAGTGACCACCATCAGATCTAGAAACTCTATCTTGTGAACCATCCTCACTTGAGGATACATGTGGTACTCTGGCTCTAGCATTTCTTTGTTCTCTCAAGGGAGCACTAATAGACTCACCATTCCTTCTCATCTAGCTCTTCTTTTCTTGTCTAGGTAGTTTCTCCAAAGTGACCTCTGGATTCTTTCTAAAAAAAGACCTAGTATTTCTCCTCTTGTCCATGATTTCTCAATATGCAACACTGGTTCTAACCTTTGAGTCACCACCCACCTAGATGGGAAATCTTTGAAATAGAATAGGAAAAAAAGAACACACTTACAACCTTCATCTTCTAGATTCTCACTAGCAGAATCATTGTCTTGTTGATGGCTTGGATGGGCAGGTCTATCTGGTCAATAAGATTTTGAATACTTCAATATAACTACAACCAGAGACCTAACATATGCATATCTTCATAATCATTCTCCTGAGTGGAGTTTCCATTTTGTTGGTCGTTCCCTTTCATCTTCAAAACTTGTAGATTTATACTTTGATGGATAACTAAAATGAAACTTTGACTCTATCACCACTCCAAAGTCTACAATGAAGAGGGCCAATTAACAAGGATCAAGGAGATCCTCCTACACTTTGACCCTCAATGCTCAGGTGGGTGTAACCTTGACTCACTTCTTCAAAGGAGTCTCTAAACAATAGATAACTATACCGTTTACTATCAGATTGAAAGATTTATCTTTTAATTATATGTGTGTGATTGTTGATGATGGACTGCTTCCAGAGAATGGATCAGTGCCTTATCCCAAGATAGAGAGTTACTTAACAACCTATATCACCCCAAAACCTTAACTCAAACATATATAGATTTAGAGTAAGTTCTTTGCCTATTACTCCCCTCACTCACATATCAGGACATCAAATTCTTATCTTGCCATGAACTCACTGAACTTACCTTAAAGACTTTAATCCTAACTTTGTTAGGAACTCAAAGATAACCCCAAAATACTCTTTGTTTACCATATGCTAACCCAATTTGTGCAATCAACATATATGAGCTCAAGAACAAAACAAAAAGACATACACCAATATGAGATTGGAATCCAAAATGTTTTCACTAAGGCTTGCAGAATCAATACATTGCCCAATCAAAAAATGCACAAAGGAAACAGACTCTAAATCCATGTTCTCCTTGTTCAAATTTTCACTATCAACAATCTGGGACCAAAACCAAAAGAATTGGAACCGCTAGAACTAACAAAATTCAGAACTGTTAAACAATCAAAAACATCCCCCTTATCCCACAAACTATCTTGGAATTCTTTAGGAGAATGCAACAAGCTACAGACAACTAGGGCTAGGGTTTCAACCACCCAACCTATTAGAGACAATCACAAATTTAATTTAGGTGCAGGAAACACATCCAATCCAGGAAAGAGGAAATCCTGAACTGATCCCTAACTATGAAAGTCTTCTCTATAAGTACAAAGGATCACAAAACCAGGCTCAAAAGGACACCCTGCAACATGCCTTGAGCCACAACAACAACATACATGCTCTGCAAATGAGCACCAGACATCTGGGACCACACTGCAAATGGAAAACCAGTCGCTTCTGACCAAACAGTGTCATTTCTGCATTGAATTCCATAAAAATGGTACCCTCTGTCACTGGAAACTCTCAAAAATTTTGAATTTGAAAAGAAATGATTATTTCTTTGGCACCTGTAGAGAGATGATAGCCAAAATTTAAACCTTTACCAACTTTAAAACACTACCATCTGATCAATCTCCCATTGAAAACCTGAGCCCACCATTAACTCCGCAACGGTGATACCAAATAGTTGTCACATGATCACATAGCCAAAAATTGGGCTATACGAACACATCACAAGCCATGAGATTGCCACCTTGTCACCCACTGGCCAATCGGGAAAGCCCATGTCACCAAAAACACCATCCCCACTTTATCTAGTGAACTGGTGACCGAAGGACTTTCACCAATTCATGAAATAATTTACACCATCATGAAATCACTTAGCGATTACGTGACCACTGTTCACTAAATCGCCGAATGAAAAAGGGCATCACCAAACATTACGTGAACCAGCAACAAGAAAAAAATTTTTCGAGCTGCCAAATATTTTTTCACAGCCGCTAAAAGCACTAAGAAATTTCAACCGAGCCCATGCAAGAAGATCCATGGCCGTCGGAAGATCGCAAAGACTCTGACACACTTGATGAGATTTTATGCCATCCATCGATTCATTGATAGGATCAGGACCCACTGACACATACAAAAATCAAGACCCACTGACAATAGGCCACTTGTGCAAATACACGAATGAATTAGATAGTGCCAACTATGCATATGTGTCAATGGGCCTACCTACCTCCCTCATGAGAATCAATGGCTGTCGCTATACCACTGCATTAAAGGTTGAGAAAGTTATATCAATGGTATAATGACAACCACAAGATTAAACCAAACTTTAATCTACCTGAGTGACAAGAAGACCAGTGCCACCATTCCACGATCACGCGACTATGGAAAACTTAACCGCCAGCCAAGTCACTAGATGTTAGGGACTTAACCACTAGGAATCAGCGATCAAGAGAAAACCACAAGTTCCCAGGTCACCAAAAGAAAACTAACTGCCAGGTAGCTAAACACTATGAAGAATAGGGACCCACACAAACAGGTGGCAAGTGGTCGCATGATCGCATGTCTAAAAATTTTGACATGAGGCCATGCGACAAACAATCAGTGAAGAGCCTCTGAAAACCCGATCCCACCACCCATCACACCTACGCAGTTAAGACCAAGGTCGAAAATACACAAATTTTCCACAACAATGAAGGATCGAAAACACATAGGGTTTTTGATATTGACACAAAGCAAGCAAGGGATGTGAAAATACACAGGTTTTCATGCAAGCCTTAGAACTTGAATCTTCCTCGATTTTTCTATTCAGCATGTGGAATTTGGGCTGGAGTAAGGTGACACATTAAAGAACACAGGGCAAGAGTACAAAGCATGAAACATTTGTAGGGAAGAGGCCATTTTCATAGGATTTTTGCACTGAAAGAAAAATGGCCTAACACAACATAATGAGGTCCTAAATTCTCAACTGCATTTCATCATCAATGTCATCATCATTTAACTGCACAAACTTATACATCTCCAATAAGTTATTATGAGGCATTCTAGCATGAATTCCATAAACTAAGTCAAATGGTGCACAACCAATTTCCCTCTTCACAGTTACCCTATCAGCCCATAAAGCTAATGGTAGCTTTGAATTCCATGCCCTCTTATTTTTTTGAAGGATTCTCTTCAAGATCTTAATCAGACTCTTATTAGTAGATTCTGCCTGACCATTTCCTTGTGGATGATAAGGTGAGGAATTAGAAATCTGAATTCTCAAACCTTTGCAAAAGTCCTTATATTTGGTAGACCTGAAGCACATAGCATTATCACTTACTATCCTCTTAGGGCACCCAAACCTTGTAATAATATTATTCATCAGAAAGTCAATTACCACCCTACTAGTTGCATTCCTTGTAGGTATAGCCTCTACCCACTTTGTAAAGTAATCAGTGGCAACTAAGATCCATGAATGTCCTCCACTTGACTTGTTTGGTATCTCCCCTATGAAATCAATTCCCCATTGTTGGAAAGGAGCCTGAACTTCTACTGGCTTTAATGGTACATTACCCAAAAAATTAAGCTTACTAGAGAACCTTTGACAACCATCACATCTCCTTACCAACTATTCTGCATCCTTGAAAATTGTGGGCTAGCAAAATCCTACTCTCAAGATCTTATGAGTAGTTGTTTTACCCATATAATGTCCACCAAAAACTCCCTCATGCATCTCCTTCAACAATACATTAGCTTGATTCTCATCTACACATTTCAATAGTATGCAATCCAATTTTTTTCTATACAACTTACATTTCACAATTACATACTTGATGACGTATAACTTCAATGTCCTCTTTTGATTATCATTCATACTATCTAGACACCTCATGTTTCTCAAATAGTAAATAATATCCTAATACCAAATACAATCATCGATATCACATGTATAATCAATTTTAGAATGATTTACCTGGTTTGCATCTAGATTGGATTGAGCCATCAGTTTTTCCAATCGTTGACCTCTAACCAACTTAGTGATATGGATCTCAACATTGAATTCCTAGATCCTATTGATCCATCTGCACCTTCTCCCAGACACTTCTTGCTGTGAGAAAATATCCTTCACAGCCGCACTTGGCACAAAAGCAATCACAACTACTCCCATCAAGTAACACCTAAAAGACTAGATTGCTTTCACAAGTGCATAAGCCTATTTCTCATTTATGTCATACTTTAATTCTCCAGCCTACAAAGATTTACTGAAAAATGCAATAGGCTGCTCAAAACCATCTTTATTCTTTTGTAACAAAAGTGTAGAAATAGTATGAAAAGATGAAAAGGAAAAGATATGCATTGGGACATTATAATCAGGTGCCATAAGCACTGGTTCATCTTTGATAGCCTGCTTGATATTCTTGAAGGCCTCATCAGGCTCACCCTCCCAATTGATTACAAATCCCAACTTCAACATCTTGAAAATAGGTCTAGTAACCTTTGCAAAGTTTGTCACAAACCTCCTTAGAAGATTGACCTGACTAAAGAAGGACTGAATCCCTTTAACATTCTTTGGTCTCTGAATTTTATCAATGGCTACTACCCTCTCAGGGTCAATTCTCACTCCCTGCTTCCCAACTAAGTGGCCAAGCAACTTACCTTCAGTGACACCAAAAGCACATTTCATTGGGTTCAAATAAATGCCAAATTCCAAGGTCCTCACAAATATTTTTTTCTAAATGAGCACAATGGTCCTCTTCCCTCTTGGAATAGGCAGTTAAATCATCCTAATACACAACAAGGAAAGCATTGATAAAATCTGAAAAGGCAACATCCATTGCCCTCTGAAAATTAGCACCAGCATTTGTGAGACCAAAAGGTATTCTCACATAGGCATATGTTCCCGAAGGTGTTGTAAAGGTTGTCTTGAATTGTTCTGATTCCTTGACAATGACCTGATTGTAGCTAGAGAAACCATCCATCATGGACATCAATTTTGATCTAGTTACTCTTTGCAACATAGCCTCCATATTAGGGAAATAATAATTATCTTTCAATGAGCTGATGTTCAAATTCCTGAAGTCCACACACAGCCTGATGTCACCATTCTTTTTTCTTACAGGAACAAGGTTTGACACCCAAGAAGAATGCCTTATAGGCTTGATAATGCTAGCATCTCTCAACTTCATTAATTCTTTTTACATCTTGGGTGTCAAAGAAGGATTACTAGGCCTTTGTTTTTGCTGGAAAGGTTTAGCATCTTCTTTCAATGGAATAACATGCTAAAATAAATCCTCTCTATAAACATTTAGGTCATCATATGACCATGCAAAAACATGCTTGAATTTCCTCATTAATTCAATCAAAGGTCTCCTTAACTTTTGAGATATATCTCTACCAATGTATACTTTCTTAGGTGCCTCATGTGATCCAAGATTTATCTCCTCAAGATCAGCATGATCTTCTCCTTTGATATTCTTTTGAACTCTATCTTGGTTGTCAAAGACAGTCTCCAAAACAACAAGCCCCTTGGGCACCTTATTAGTTCTAAGCTGAATGACCTCATTACCTAAGACAACCTCCCTTCCTCCTACTCACTCAACCAAGGCTGAACAATCAAATTCATGACAATGATATTGATCCTTTCAATCCATGAACTTCAAAATATCATTATCATCATCAAAAACTTTCCAATTCTCAACATTATTTGGTATACTAGGTGTAGCCTAAATTTCAACTTTAGGGATACCAGAGAATGTGACATCATTGGGATTGATTGCAATATTGGCTAACAAGTTAGCCACCTTGTTGTTACTCCTATCCTTCCACTCAATATTGAAGGCATCAAAATGTTCAATCAAATCTCAAACTGCATTCCTATATTGTTTCAACCTTCTATTCTTGGAAGCATACACTGACTTGACTTGGGACACCACCAACTCAGAATCACCAATAACATTTAGACATTTAATACCATGCTTTTGTGCCAACCTCAATCCTAACAACAAGGCCTCATATTCTACTATATTGTTGGTACAAAAGAAATTCAATGTGAAGAGAACTTGTAGGTGTTTCCATCAGGAGAAATAAGTAAAATACCTACTCCTACACCATCTTTGCAATTTGCACCATCAAAGTACATTACCCACAAATTACTCTTCACAAAATCACCACCTACTTCAATAGAGATAGGTGACAAAATATGTTCATTTTCAAATATAGGGATCTATGCCCTAAAAGCATTAACATCAGTATCCACAAAACATGTAGTTTCATTATCTATGTTTCTCTCAATCATGTGGCATACTCTTGGCTCTCATTTAATCTTGACAAACTGATCATCAATCTTGAAAGTTGCATAGGACAAATCACACTATAAACTTCCACCCATGTCAACACTCCACCTTCTAGATAGCAACATCCCATAATGAGGAGGGATATCCACCACTAAAACACTCATTATTAGCTCTTTCTTTGGATATGCTTCCAACCTATATGGCATTGCATTGATAGTCCCAATAACTGGTACCTCCCTCCGATCCATTGCACAACACCTACCTTGCACGATATCAACTTTAAGGCTCAACCTATCCATGGTTTTGAAAGGCATGACAGTATTAGAGGCACCACTATTAATCATACAATTTCTTAACTTCATCCCATTCACAAGAACACTTAAGAAGAATGGGTCAATGTTTTCAAGGCTGGCATTGATAGAACTGTCGAAATATATTGGAGGAATTTGAGGCACAATTCCCTGAGCAGCAACATCCTTCAAAGATTTATCCTGAGATCCATTGCATGAAGTATCATTTTTGTGAGTATTACCAACCCATGTAATAGCTTTACCTTTATGTTCAGGGATCCTCAAGAATTCTGACAATGGAACCTTAACTATAATTTGTGACAATACATATAACATGTCAACAGGGGTAGAAGCAAGAATCTCAATCTGCATTACCTTAATGTCCTTTTGCTTGTCTAACACATTAGGTGTACTGACCACCCTCACTTTTTCAATCCTAGCCATTGTGTTAACTGGCTTCTCAATCTCACTAGAGACCTTTTCAATTCCAACTCCCTTAGGCTCACAATGCTTGCCTTTTACATTCTTGGATTTCACCATGTGATCAACCTTTGATTTGTTCTCATTAGGTTCTCTAGAGTTAGTACTCTTTATAAACATTCCTGCAGCTTTCTCATTTGTATTCCTTGCCACCATGCCTCTAGTTTGCACTTGGGCAATCATTTCTACAGTAATCCTATCCATCTCTTCTCTAGGTCTTCTCAAATTTACTGGCTTGGGAGAAGAGTTCATGTTACATGTTTTCTGATCAATGCATTCACCATTAGAAAAAACCTCTTGAATTAAAAGGGCCTGATTATGTCTCTTCACATTTACATCTGCCTCTTCATCAAAATTAGAATCTTCTTCATATCCTAGATATGTAGAAACCATGTTGCATCCAACATCATCTTGTTCTTCTTCTTGCTCTATCTCCTCATTGCCACAATCTTGATTTCTAGCCATAGATTGTGCAACCAGACAATGCTATGTAGATTAAGGGGACTGGCATGGAACACACCAAGATATGTTCTCCATGACATTTATTGAAGCCTTATGCAGAGGGTTAGGGACACCTCTTTCATTTTTTCCTCTTGGAGCAGGGATAATAGGCTTGCCATCCTTCGATTGGGTGTTGTAGAGGTAGTTCTGTAGTCTATTCTATTTATTGAAATTGTTTTTGAATTGAGGCCTTTCATTGGTATGAGCACTAATGTTCCTATTTTTAGGTGCCTTCAAATCCTTCAATGCATTAAGCACCTTATTCAATTTATCTTCTTCTTTCCTCCTAGATCCAACATTCTTATCATTTTCTTTCTTATATTTCTTGTCCCAAAACAACTTTGGGTCATCTCTCTTTCCTCCCAATTTTCCTAATATTTTCATGTTGTTCTCAATATTGACAGCAATCCTAAAAGCATCCCTAAGAGTTCTTGGTTCTTTATCCCTCAAAAAATATCCCATCTTCCCATCAAATGCATTGAAGTATGTAGTTAGACAAACATTGTCATCTAACCGCATAACTTGGAACAACTTATGCATACCCTTCTCAAATCTCATGTTGAATTCAATTGCAGACTCATTCTAATTTTTCCTTATGGTGTTGAATTCATTCAACATGAAACTAGCATTAGGCCTATCACCATACTGCTCTTTGAAACATTTCTCAAAAGAGTCCCAAGTATCAATACATCTATCAGGAAGCCTCTTAAACCAATCTCTAGCATCCTCCATTAGAGATTGAACAAATAGTTTCATGACTATATCCTCACGCTCTACCTCATAATCATTAAGCATATTAACAAATAACCTAAGATTCTCTTCACAACTAATAGCATTATTACCAGAAAACTTAGGTACCTTATCTCTAATATCATTTGGAAAAGCATTTGGATAGCCAGGAATTCCATCAAAACTTATTTGCCTATAGCCTTCTAGTTGCATAGGTCTTCTTTGAAAGCTTGAACTAGTGTTAACCCTAGGATCAACATTAGCATCTATATTTATTTATGCATTTGACTGTTGCCTAGGATCTGCACTTATCCTAGTAGATGAAGAAGGATATGAACTAGTAGCATTACTAAGTGCAATAGCAATAGTCATAGATGGCATACCTAGTTCAGTAGTAGATGGGCCAAGAGCATTAGCTGAAGAAACCATCAAAAATTGGATCTTCCTTTTCTTTTCTACAATGGAAGCCTCAACCTCAGCTCTCTCTAGTTCTCTTGCAAGGTCCTCATCTTATTTTCTCCTTCTCTCCATTTCAGTGTCCTTATTTGAATCAGGTGGTGGGATCCCTGGTATTTTCATTGATTTGCTTGCTTGGTCACCCACCATCTTCTGCTTTCCTTTCTCATTAATGATAAGAGCAGGTCTAGTGATCCTATGCCCATCTTTATCTTTAGGCAAAGGGACATAACTTTTCACTTGTCTAATCACAGGGCCCTCCCTATCAAATTCATGATCTTGAAGCAAGCGCTCTTGCTCACTCCTCAAGGCATCAAGATCACCAAAAACATCATGATGCAAAGGTCTAGGAGTAGAAGCAAGCATTTTGTTTCTCTCCTTCATTTCATTTATTTTTCTAAGAAGAGACTGCTTCTTGATCAAAGCACTCACCTTTTCAGCCTCTCTCTTCTCCTTTAATCTTTTATGTATGGCATCCTGCTCTACCAACTACAACCTTAGTGCATTCAAGTCATCAAGATCCACTGTAATGTCATCAGAACCAGATGACACATCCATATCAGGAAGATTTTGATATGGGAAGTGAACTTGCCTATGTCTCATGGGTTCTCTTCTAAAATGATCTTCATCAAGATCCAGGTCAACCTCTAAACCCATATCTCTAGTTTATTCATTCTGACCTCCAAGCAATGGACCTTTGTCCTGAAATGCAACCTCAGGGGTATCATAGAATCTCTCTTCAGAGTGACCACCATCTAATCTAGAAACTCTATCTTGTGAACCATTCTCACTTGAGGATACATGTGGTACTCTATCTCTAGCATTTATTTGTTCTTTCATGGGAGCACTAGTAGACTCACCATTCCTTCTCATCCAGCTCTTCTTTTCTTGTCTAGGTAGCTGCTCCAAAGTGACCTCTGGATTCTTTCTAACAAAAGACCTAGTATTTCTCTTCTTATCCATGATTTATCATAATGCAGCACTGGTTCTAACCTTTGAGTTGCCACCCACCTAGATGGGAAATCTTTGAAACATAATAGAAAAACAAGAATAGACTTACAACCGTCCTCTCTAGATTCTCACCAGTAGAATCATTGTCTTGTTGATGGCTTGGATGGGCAAGTCTATCTGGTCAATAAGATTTTGAATACTTCAATATAACTACAACCAAAGACCTAACATATGCATATCTTCATAATCATTCTCCCCAATAGAGTCACCATTTTGTTGGTTGTTCTCTTTGATCTTCAAAAATTGTAGATTTATACTTTGATGGATAACTAAAATGAAACTTTGACTCTATCACCACTCCAAAGTCTACAAGGAAGAGGGCCAATTAACAAGGATCAAGGAGATCCTCCTACACTTTGGGCCTCAATGCTCAGGTGGGTGTACCCTTGACTCACTTCTTCAAAGGAGTCTCTAAACAATATCTAACTATACCCTTTACTATCTGATTGAAAGGTTTATCATTTGATTATGTGTGTGTGATTACTGATGAGGGATTGCTTCTAGAGAATGGATCAATGCCTTATCCTAGGGCAGAAAGTCACTTAACAACCTATATCACCCTAAAACCTTAACTCAAACATATATAGACTCAGAGTAAGTGCTTTTCCTATTACTCCCCTCACTCACATATCAGGACATCAAATCCTTATCTTGCCATGAACTCACTGAACTTATCTTAAAGACTTTAATCCTAACTTTGTTAGGAACTTAGAGATAACCCCAAAATACTCTTTGTTTACCATATGCTAACCCACTTTGTGTAATCAACATATATGAGCTCAAGAGAGAAACAAAAAGACATACGCCAATATGAGATTAGAATCCAAAAATGTTCTCACTAAGACTTGCAGAATCAATACATTGCCAAATGACAAAATGCACAAAGGAAACAAATCCTAAATCCAGGCTCTCCTTGTTCAAATTTTCACTATCAACAATTTGGGACCAAAAACAAAAGAATTGGAACCCCTACAAACTCCAAAAGTCTGCAACTTATACCCCCCTAGTCATCTTGGAAATTTGCAACAAGCTACGAATGACTAGGTTTAGGATTTCAACCACCCAACCTGCTAGAAAAAATCATGAATTTAATTCAGGGGTGGGAAACACATCCAATCTAGGAAAGAGGAAAATCTTGAACTGATCCTTAATCATGAAAGTCTTCTCTACAAGTACAAATGATCACAAAACTAGGCTCAAAAGGACACCCTGCAACAAGCCTTGAGCCACAACTGCAATGTACATGCTCTGCAAATGAACACTAGACATCCTAGACCACATTGCAAATGGAAAACCAATCCCATCTTACCAAATCATGTCATTTCTGTATTGAATTCCATAAAAAATGGTACCCTCTATCGCTGGAAACTCTCAGAAATTCAAAAAAATGAAAGCAAATGGTCACCATGCACTCCACGGGCTTGTGTTTTTTTTAAACATCCAACCACCTCTGGTTAACTCCGCAAGAGTGATGCCAAAAAATTATCACATGATCGCATAACCATAAAATGGGCTATGCGAACATGCGACATGCTACTTCCCATTGCCTTCTTCATAACCGTCAATGCTCTCATTTCCACAAAAGGGTTTGTCGCATGTTCGCAAGCTGGAAAACTAGCTCATGTGAACATGTGACAAGCCACTAACATGCACCCTACTAGTTGTCATGTCACTACCGAGATACCCCAACTTGGGCCCATGTTCAAACCTATCATCCTGCCAGCTCAGACCAACCAGAGATTGCCACAACACCAGCTGCCAACGAGACCACCAAACAACTACAAATAGGCCCCAGCACATGTGGCACCCTGTCGCATGATCGCATAGCTAGGAAATAGGCTATGCGAACATGCGACAACCCGCAGATCATTACCCTACCGCAACCACTGATGCATAAAGTAAACACCAAGGGGTTTGTAGCATGATCACAAGCCATAGAAATGGCCCTTGTGATCATGTGACAAGGCCATAAGACCACCACATCTCTATGTTGCATTCAATAGAACACTTCCACCTCAGCATCCAGAAGACACCCCATCACCTACCACCGGGCCCCAAGGAAACGTGTCAACCGGTCACATGATCGCATAGACAAAAACTAGGCCATGTGATCATGCGACAACCAATCACAAGCATAGCCAAAAACTGGGTGATGCGATCATGTGATAGCCAATCACAAGCAGAGGTTAAACACCGTGCATCTTTACCATTTGAACTAGCAACAGCCATAGATCCTGTCTGAATGTTAACTGCACCAAGCAACTATGAAGAACTGGGACCCACGCAGAAAGGTGGCAAGCAATCGCATGATTGCATGTCATAAAAGTATGACATGTGGCCATGCGACAACGAATAAGAACATGCCCCCTACCTCCCCTCTGACATCGGGCCCACTTCACCAAAGAAACGCTGGAAACAAACAAGATCAACGATAGGCACATGATCACATGGGATGAGAATATTCCATGCGATCACATGCCAACCATTGATCTCCTCCCTCTACTACTTGAAGAATCTAGTCCCACCAACCATCGCATTGCGCAGTAAGGACCAACAAACAAGGAGTGCCGACAAAAGGGATAAATGTGAGGTTGAAAACATCTAGGGTTTTCGGTGAAGGATCAAAAACACACAAAGTTTTCAACATGACACAAAGGTAAACAAGGATGTGAAAACATCAAGATTTTTAATGTAGGCCAAATAAGTCAAAAACATCATGGATTTTCAAAAATACTATGGGTTTTCGACACTGTGGGAGATTTTGAAACTGCTTCCTACAAACCTTAGAACTTGAATCTCCCTAGGTTTTGTGATTTAGGAGGTGCGATCAGAGCTAAAGCAAGGTGATACACTAAAGATCATGGGGCCAAGAGCACACAACATGAAACACCATCAATCTTCTTTGCAAGTTAAAACTGTGACTGCAGGCTAGGTAGAGACAACAAAACAAAGACTGCAGGGAAAAAGACCATTTTCAAAGAATTTTTTCCATGATTGGAAAATGGACTAACATTATTAACATGTTTTATTCTCATCATTTATATATTCTCTAAATTTTGTCAATCGTGGATCTCATAAAAAACTTTATCCTCAACCATGAAATCATAACAGTTTCCAGCTCATCAAATTCAGTCAATTTTTCTTGGCATTTATTTTTTTCATCTATACTCGGTTAATATAGAAATATGTTAGTGATAACTAGCTAACTAGCTTAGTTATTACTATCACTCAGTATACACTGCACTGGCTCGGTGTATATAGAAATCTTCAATCACTGACTATATTGACTTGTTCAATTTCAACTCTCTTCTTCATAATAGATTAATTTAACATGCTCAAGTCAACAATAGAAAGCCATAGAATCATTAATAAGTTACCCATTGTTTACCTTATCCTTATCTATCATATCCATCTTTTCCTAATGTAGATATCTTAGTTCTTCATCTTTTCTTCCTTCAATAGATGTTCAGATGTTTGTAACTAATATGATAAGTATTGTCAAAACCAGTTGACATCAATGACAACATATTGACTAATTTAATCATCTTACATATCATTTCAGTAGCTTTGTGATCTCTAATCATTATTTCTTTAGTTCATTCAGATATTCATTCAGTTTTAGTTCATCAATCTCTCCCTTTGGCATTGATGACAACACAAGAAATATGAAAATATGCCATACACATACCAAACATGCATTCTACAACTATGTAAGTAAATATTGTAGCTTAGTAAGCTCTCCCTAGCTTGATATTTAATATGTTTAATCAGTACAAAACAAAAGAACATTACATGCAGACTCTCTCTGTGGATTTGATCTTTTCAGTTCTTAGATTCCTTTGTTCTCAACAACATATATTCAAGTCTCTCCCTTTCTCTATGTTCTCACTAACTGATTTTTCATATGTATTTCCTCTCCCCTTGACAACAATGCCAAAAGAAAATATACAAATAGCTCTTCAGCAACCAAGTAATTCTTTATTGTTTGGTTCATATCAAGTACATTCAGTGTACAGATAAACAAATTTATGTTCCAACTTCTACAATCTTTCACAACCTTGAAAAAAATTGAAGTGTGAGCTATGTGCATCAACATGAATGATCTTCTAATAAGTATAGGTTGATGCAACCTCTAGATGACCTCAGTGACCGGTAGATAGGGGACGATCCCTAAGTCTAGTCCTCAAATATTTAAATATTTCCTTCGGTAAGGGTTTGGTAAAGATATCAGCAAGTTGTTCCTTAGATGTTACAAATTCTAGTTTCACTTGCTTCTCTTGAACTTGTTCCCTTAAGTAGTGATACTTAATAGATATATTCTTTTTTTTTTAATGCATCACAAGATTCTTGGAAATATTTATAGCTCTAGTGTTGTCACAATATATAATCATCAAGTCAGTGATTACCTCATTCATTCCTTCCAAAACTTGTCTAATCCAAGAAATATTTGAACAATTTGAAGCCATAGCAACATACACTCCTTCAATAGTAGATTGAGAAATGCATTCTTGTTTCTTTCTAATCCAAGTTACAAGTCTTTCCCCTAAAAGGAACGCTCCACCAGTTGTGCTCTTCTGGTCATCTATGTTTCTAGCCCAATCTGCATTGGTGTAAACTCTAAGTTCAAATTTTCCTTCTAATGTGTACCTTAAACCATAGTCTTCTATCTTCTTCAAGTATCTCAAAATTCTTTTAACTGCAACCATATGTGAATCTTTAGGATTGGCAAAAAATCTAGCCACAATCTCGACAACGTGTGCAATATCAAGCCTACTATGTACAACATACATTAGTTTTCCAATCATAGATCAGTATAGATTCTGATTTACTTCTATAGATTTGTCATCCTTTGTCAATTTACATCCAGTTACCATCAGTGTTCCTACTGGTTTTGCATCTTCCATGTCAAAAAATTTCAACACTTCTTTAATGTATTTTGATTGAGTGATGAAAATCCCATCTTTCTGTCACATAACCTACAAATCTAGAAAGAATTTAATCTCTCCAAACATAGACATCTCAAATTCATTTCTCATTTCATCAACAAAAGATTTTCAAATCAGATCTTGTCCTCCAAATATTATATCATCAACAAATATCTCAGCAATCAAAATATTATCATCAGACTCTCCTTTCACATACAAATTATTATTTTCCCTAGTTTTTACAAAACCAAACTGATAAGATAAGCATGTAGTCTTTCATACCATGCCCTCAGTGCTTTCTTCAATCCATACAAAGCTTTGTGTAGTCTACATACCATGTTCTTATGATTTTGATCAATAAAACCTTTTGGTTGTTCTATGTAGACCTCCTCCTCAAGAATTCCATTTAGAAAAGATGATTTCACATCCATTTAATATAGTTTGAATCCCTTATGTGCAACATATGAAAGTAGACTAAGAACTCCTTCCCATCTATAAATAGGGGCAAAGGTTTCTCCATAATCAATACCTTCTTCTTGTGAATCTCCCTTGCAAATAAGTCTTTCCTTATTCCTCATCATTTTCATTTAACTTATTCCTAAAAATCCACTTAGTACCAATAACAATTTTATGTTTCGATCTGGGTACTAATATCAATGTCTTATTTTTTTCAATCTCTTCAATTTCCTCATTCATAGCATTGATCCATTCCTCATTTTCAAGTGCATCCCTAACATTATTAGGTTCAAACTCACAAACTAAGCATGTGTTTTGTCTTAACTTACTCCAGGTCATCATGCTAGCTTTTTTATCTCCAATGATTTGATTCTATGGATGGTGTCTTCTAACAAATATTGCTAGCACTTGATCTCTTCTCTGCTCATCATTCGGTTCAGGCTCATTTTTCTACTTGGTAGCTTCTTCCTGATTCTCAGTGTGCATTTGCTAATTCTCTATAGAATTTTCTTGATGCTTGGTAGACTTAGCATGTGGCTTTGGTAGATATGATGGATCTTCAACATAAGTAAACCTACTATAGTCTTCCAGTTCCTTCATGCTTTCTTCATCATTCTTTTTAACAAACTCATTAAATCTTACATTAGCACTTTCTATCATTTTATTAGTAGCCTTGTTCAAACATTTATAAGCTTTACTCTTAGTAGAATATTGTAAAAATATTCCTTCATCACCTTTAGAGTCAAATTTACCATTCCTATCATCTTTCAGAATATAACACTTACTACCACCAAAGATTCTAAAATAACTTACACTCGATGTGTATCCAAACCATAACTTGTAAGGTGTCTTGTTTGTGTCTTTCTTCAGTTGATCTTGGTTTAGGGTGTTTACTATTGTGCTAACTACCTCTCTCCAATACATCTATGAAACATTTTTCTCAATCATCAATTTTCTAGCACAATCAACAATAGATCAGTTCCTCCTTTTAGTAATTCTATTCTATTGTGGTGTTCTAGGTGCAGAAACTTTCCTTTTGATCCCATGATCATTACATAAATTATCAAATTCATCAGAAACAAACTCATCTCCTCTATCAAATTTTAAAAATTTCAATTCCTTTCTAGTTTCTTTTTCAACTTTAGCCTTATACCATTTAAACAGTTTGAATGCCTTAGATTTTTCTTTTAAGAACATAACTGTCATCAGTCGCGTATAGTAATCAACAAAAAATATATATATATCTATCACTGTAGTAGCTTTGAGTTCTCATGGGACCACAAAAGTTAGTGTGAACCAACTCCAAAATTCCTTTAGATGAATAGTCCTTACTTTTAAAACTAGATTTGGTCAGCTTTCCTTTCTGACATTGATGGCACGTAACATGATCGGGTTTGGTTAGACTAGGCAATCCCCTAACTTTTCTCTTTCTACTGATCTTAATCATGTTATCAAAGTTTACATGACATAACCTCTTATGCCATAACCATGCATCTTCATTCTTCACCTGTAAACAAGAAGTTTCAGCATTGTCAAGATAGAATAAATTACCTATTTATTGTCCTCCAGTTCTGACAAGCTTTCCATTTTCATCATAGATTTTCACCTTTATTATTTCAAATGCAACACGATGACTTGAGTTATTTAGTTGTGCTACACTCAACAAATTGTACTTAAGTCATTTTACCCAGTATCCATTATCACATATAATTTTATCATTCAATAGAATAGACCCTTTTCCTTTTACCATACAAGTTGTATCATTTCCCATTTTCATTGATCCTCCATTATAATGCTCAAGATGATCAAAATTATCTTCATTACCAATCATGTGATGTGTACAACCACTATTAATGATCCAAGTATCATTCTTATTAACTTTAGAAATAAGTGTTTTTTCTACATACCTTTCCTTGTCTTCTGAATAATCTTTCATTGCAATAAATACTACCCCAATATCATCATCAGTTTCTGTGTTAGTGTCATCTTGTCCAACAAGGTAACATGCATTTTTTCTTTTATCTTTGTGATCTTGGTTGTCTCTATTGTAGTGTTGGTTTCCTCTATTATTCCTTATGCCAAACTTTCCATCACCAGATCAGTCATTATCTTCCTCTTTCCCATTAGGACATCTAGCAACAATATGGCCAACCTCTTTACAATTAAAAAAAGTTAAAGGTAACTTTCCCTTATATATTCCTTTACCTTTCCGTAGTCTCTAGGCCATAAGTTCTTCAAGCTCATCAAGCTCATCATCAATATTACTATCACTTTCATTATTTATATTATGCTTACTGCTAGATTTACCAATCTTAAGAGATGACATAAAAGAAGACTCAACACTTGGTACAACACTATTATCAAAATTATTCAGCTCAAAAGTTGTTAATTTTCCAATCAAACTATCAAGATTAAGAGTGCTACTAGGTGCAAACCTCATTTCATGAATAACAAATATTTTGATTGCATAGATAGGTAACAAGGTTCTCAGTATGTTACTTACCATAGTATCTTTATCAATAGTACCTCCTCCTCAGATAGCATTGACTGTCTCTTTGATTTAGTTTGAATATTATTTGATGTTCTCTCCTTCCTTCATCTTCATGTCATTAGATCTACCTCTCAAGATTTTAGCTTTGGCTCTCATCACTTTCACATCACCACCATGAACTAGAGAAAGTTTCTCCCATATTTTCTTTGTTTTAGTGCAATCCTTGACATCCTCAAATTCAACATCAGATAGAGCAGCAACAACCTCTATCATAGTAATATTGTGTTCATGTCTGTCTCTCAACTGATCAAGAGTCAAAGGTCCAACATTTGGTTGTAAGTAGCCATTGTCTAGTAAAGTTATAGCAGATTCATCCATTCCAAATATGTGAAATCTCATCCAGCTTTCCCATGTGGTAAAGTTGTCTTTGTTCAGCTTCGGCACTTCCCTTTTATACATCTTGTAATCTTTCTGCTCAAGTCCTTAAAAATTTCTTCCAAGCAACCAATATGCTCTGATACCAATTGTTAGAATAACTGAGAAGGGGGTTGAATCAATTAGATTAGTTATCCTATAGTACCAAATACAAAGATGTACCTTACAAAACAATTCCAACAAATTATGCAGCTCAGTAACATAAAATATCAATCTGTCTATCTGGTTTACCGATTACCAGTAATTATCCAACCATGATTACCAACTAAATCCAATATGTAGTATGTAAAGTATGATAGAAAAATAATCATAACAAGTAACACATAACACAATGATTTGACGTGGAAACCCTGCTAACTGAAAAACCACCTTGGACCGGTAACCCAAAATAATTCACTCTTCTGAAAGCTCAGTGAAGAGCCAATCCTGTTAAAGGTTACAATGCACACTTTTAGGTGTGATTTGGTTAGATGATTTATCACTAACAGTTAACTTTTGACTAGCATTCACTATGGGGTTAGCAAGATAACTCTTTACATTCAATGAATGTGATACAATAACACAATAAGACTGTTAAATCCACTCGATTAAGAGATTTTTTGAATCAATGGTTAAATCGATACAGTACTGATTTGATTCAAATACAACTCAATTAAAAATATTTAGATCTATGCTAAGCCCATAAAAATCCTCCAATCATTAATCAATTTCACTTTCTCTATATTTCTCATCTTACTTTCACTCGATAAATAGTTCTTTGATGCTTGGTAATGTTTGTAGCTCAGCTCTTTCAATAACTAGTTTGATCAAGCATGCATGAATATAGTCTTCACATGAAATATATATAGTCTCCTTATTTCCAACATGTTTCAATAATGAAACTCATATCCCTTATATAGACAAGTAAAACATTTTCATATCAGCCATTAGATTTTGCCTCTTAATCTCTTTCATCCATTTTTCTGCTTAAACCTTCCTCGGTAGATGTGTCATTAACTTGTTTCAATCTCATCCTTTAGATCTTCTCTAAATTTTATCATTAGTGGATCTCATAACAAACTTCATCCCCAAGCTTGAAATCATAACACTTTCCAGCTCATCAAATTCAGTCAATTTTTCTTAGCATTTAGTATTTTCATCCATACTCAGTTAATATAGAAATGCATAATTGATAACTAGCTAACTAGCTTAGTTATTACTATCACTCGGTATACACTACAGTGGCTCAGTGTATATAGAAATCTTCAATCACCAACCACATTGACTTGTTCAATTTGAACTCTCTTCATCATAATAGATTAATGTAACATGCTCAAGTCAACAATATAAAGGTATAGACCCATCAATAAGTTACCCAATGTTTACCTTATCCTTAACTATCATATCTATCTTTTCCTCATGTAGATATCTCAGTTCTTCATCTTTTCTTCCTTCAACAGATGTACAGATGTTTGTAACTAATATGATAAGTACTGTCAAAACTAGTTGGCATCAATGACAACATATTGACTAATTTAATCATCTTACATATCATTTCAGTAGCTTTGTGATCTCTAATCACTATTTCTTCAACTCATTCAGATATTCAATTAGTTGTAGTTCATCATCATCACCTTCTACATTTGACCCATAGAAACCATAGTCAACGACTATCTAGACATATCATCCAATATGGATAGATGCCCACACAATTATGTCCACATGCTCATTGTAGTTCTGTGTAGTACTCTATACTAGTAAGGTCAAATGAGACACAATTTCAATATGTCTTTTCCCACTGTACTATTAGAAATGTATAGATTTTTCACAGGAATATGTGCAGTTCTAAATTTAAAGAAATTACTAAATTACAAACAGCTTACACTTAGGTGATATTTTTATGCTATTTGACATTAATATGAATGTGAAATAGAAAATTATAAGAAATCATTTTATGAATTTAAATTTACTCTATATGCTAATGAGATAGGCATTTCTCTCAAATAATTGAACAAGCAAAACTTATTTTTTAAATTATTTTTTAAATTTTTGTTCCTTGTTAATCTAGGATTAGGATTTTTTCCATGTGTGTTAACTCTATATTATATTTACTACTATATGCTACATAATTTGATAATCCTAAGTTACAAGACAATTGAAGTAGTATATATTTTATGTTATGATTAAGTAAAAATAGATTTTACAAGGATGCATAACTTATAACAAAGAGTTAGAAATATAGCAATAAATTTTTACAGAAACTATGTCGCAGCATTGAGGAACAAAAGCCAAAAAAAAGTTAACAACCATAACAATAGGCTACAACCAAAAAGCACAGATGAAGACATCAAAAAGACATGACAAAATTAAAAAGGAAAACCAAATGAATTTCATTAGGTCTTCATCTTGGAACATCATAAGCTGCATCTTACCAATTGAGTTTTTGAGGTCTTCTAGCTCCTTTTCCTCTTTGGTACCATTCTTTCTTGTTCATTCATGTGTACACTTTAATAGTCCCATAGTGTCCTTCAGCTCCTTAACCTCTTTTTTTCCCTTTTCCTGCTCCACCTTGTCAACCAAGATCTTAGCATGTTTAATGTAGGAAATGAGACTAACAAGGCATTGCTCACCAATTTTTCTTATGGAGTCTTCTAATTTATCTAGTCTATTATATAGTTTATAAAGCCTACCCTCGAAATCCCCATCAATAGCCCCATCCTCTTTATCTTTTAGACTTTTTTCCATCTCACAAACCTTGTCAACCATTTCAGTATAAGCCTCCACCCTACCCACCACATCCTTCATTTCATCAAGGCAATATCCAATTCGTTTGTCCCCTAAACTGGTCTTCTTAATGAGGTTAACCTCACATCCCATAATCCACATTTTCTTTTTAATATTGCCAATATCATCCATCATTTTACCCAGCATGCAGGTAAAATCTACCTATTATACACTAAGTTTGTGCCTCTGTCTCAAGCTCTTGTAGTCTTGATAACTTAGTATAACTTGGGAATCATCTCTAGGTGTGGGACCTATGCTAACTAAGATGAAACCTCCAGGTTCTAGGCTAGTTCCTCTTGGATTATCACCTTGATTTGCTTCTTAACAGGAAATTAAACTTTTGAGGGAAAGGGCTAGAAGGAGTGCATAAAATGGAAATGACTGAAAGCAAACTACCTACTAGGTGATGCACTAAAATTAGGGTTTGGATCTCAGTATAAAGGAATGAGATCAATGGAGGAATCAGGTCTAATAAGTCATAGCTCACTAGATAGGCTTGCATAAGTGTTTTATAAGTGGATCTGAATAGAAGACTCAACCTATGACTTGCAAACAAACATCCTCTTCTGCAACTCAGTGTAGGAATGAGACAAGACTGCAATGGGCTATAGCATACCCACAAAACATCTAAATCAAATCAAACATAGTAACACACAAAATCACAAAAAGTGAGAGGGACTAGGAACACCAATTTCCATTGAAAACATGCCTAAACCTTAATCCAATAAGAGACAAACTCAGACAAGGAAGCATAGGGACATGAAGAATTGTCACAAAAATACTTTTGCAATGTTTGAATTCATCAATGGGAATTACAGAATGTGGGAAACTAGGGGGGCAGAAAGAAATGTCATGGATAACTTCCTAAGAAAGAGTCATTCTTTTTTACAAAATGTGAATTCTTAGCTCTACAAGCTCCAAAAAAAACATTATATACATCACTCAACTTCATGCCGGCGGGAGCCCCGAAATTAACCAAGGTTACCAGATTTACAATATAATAATCAACCCTAGGTACAAATATGATCATAAATATATATCTGCAACACTAAGTCCGATCAGACATCTATGTTTTCGTGCCCATGTCCATACTACATCACTTGCAGATAAACAACCTAGATTCATCATCTGCCACTGCACAAAAGTCTCACCATGAATGCTAACTAGTACCCTGCTGGGACAAAGAACTGACCCTTGACGGCCGCCTAGACCTCTTCATCATTTTTCCATAACTGTGCATGTCCTGCAACTATTATACACTGAGTTTTACACCTTTGTCTCAAGCTCTTGTAGTCTTGATAACTTAGTATAACATGGGAATCATCTCAAGGTTGTGGGACCTATGCTAACTGAGATGAAACCTCTAGGTTCTAGGCTAGTTCCTCTTGGATTATCACCTTGATTTGCTTCTTGACTAAAAAGTAAATCTTTGAAGGGAAAGGGTTAGAAGGAGATGCATGAAAAAGGAAATGACAGAAAGAAAATCTACCTACTAGGTGATGCACCAAAAATAGGGTTTGGATCTCAGTATAGAGAAATGAGATCAATGGAGGAATCAGGTCTAATAAGTCACCACTCACTAGATAGGCTTGCATAAGTGTTTCATAAGAAGGCTTGAAAAGAAAGCTCAACCTATGACTTGCGAACAAACATCCTCCTCTACAACTAGGTGTAGAAATGAGACAAGATTGCTAAGGGCTGTAGTATACCCATAAAACATCTAAATTAGATCAGACATAGTAACACACAAAATTGCAGAAAATGAGAGGGACTAGGAACCCCAATTTCTATTGACAGCATTCATAAACTTTAATCCAATAAGAGATAGTCAAGATAGTGAAGACAAGGATAGAAAAAATATCACAAGTACCTCAAGAATGCCTTAATCATCAATGGGAGATTACAAAGAGTAGAAAACCAGAGGATAAAAAAGTGTCTCAGATAGCTTTCTAGGAAAGAAACTTTCCTTTTACAAAATGTGAACTTTGAGCTCTACAAGCTCCAAAAAATGTTATATACAACACTCACTGCACGCAAGCAGGAGTCAAAACTAACCTAACTAGGGTTACAGAGATCTGTATAAAATAATCCAACCCTAAACTAGTCACTTCTAATCATAAATGCATCTAAAAACATCTCAACCAATCAGATATTTCTCCCTGCGTGCCCATGCCTGTACCGCAAACAACCTGCAGACAAGCAACCTAGACTCATCATTCTTTTCTACACAAAGTCATGCCATGAATGCTAACTGGTACCTCTCTAGGACAAGAAATGACCCATGACAACTACCTATACCTCCTCATCATCTTCCCTTAAATGCGCATGTCCTAGAGACATAAATTCTTTGAGCTACCTCACCGCTTGCAAACATCTCCTCAAAAGAAAGCCCGCAAAAAATATAAGGCTACACTGCTTCACAATGACACTGGTCGCATGATCGCATGTAGTTGGAAAGATGCATGCAATCAAGTGACAAGTGCAAGATGCCACCTAGCTAGACCATGAACCACAAACTGGCAAAAACCTTCATTAAACCACTTGAAATGGGCTCCAATGGCTAGTCAGCAAAATTTAAAATACATCTGTCCATATCCCCTTCTCCCCGGCAAACGAGCGGCCTAGATGCACCTTTTAAAAAAAATTTAAAACCTTTCTAAGAAGTCAACCACCACCATGGAAGTCAGCAACCAATCACAAGTGAGCAAGTTAGCATCTCAAATAGACATGGACCCACAAACCTGAGAAGCACCATCAGACGGCTTTTGCTATACCACTAAGGTTAACAATCGAGTGCTTTGGATCCGCAATATAACGACAGCCATGAGATTTGATCATGTTTTAACCCCTTTAGAAACCCCAGACCCCACAGGCCCACTAACATTAGCCACATTGCATTTTTCCATTCGCCTTGACTGCCTCATTAGCAAACACCTCGGCACTGCTCTAACATCGGACCCACTGAGATTAAGATTTCAATCGGATGGCTAGTTGCATGATCGCATGGGGTTGAAAGATCCCATGTGAACATGTGACCACCATCAGATCTTCCACACTGGAAATGATTATGAGGAATTGGGACCCACCTGGTCAGAGTTGCGCGCTTAGGGTCAAAAACAAAGAGGGTTTTCAAAATCAAGGTTTAAAACACATAGGGTTTTCGATACTGAACATTTTTTGGAACCCTGCAATAGTATTTCCTGCAAGCTTTTAAAATTGAATAACTTTCTAGGTTTTATGAATTAAGCGATGTGATCTAGACTGAAGCATGGTGATACATCAAAGAACATGGGGCCAAGCTCGTAAACCTTAAAACTTTGGGAATCAACTTCACAAATGAAAACAAGCTTGCGGCTAGAATTGAATGATATGAAATTTTGGGCAACATTTTGGTGACTTCTGTGGGATGTCAGCCTACTAGACATGGACCAATGGCCTTGACATATCCATTGGGCATGGGGTCAATCTCTGAACACAAAACCTTGATAGAGACAAAACTGAACAAGCAAGACAAACTGTGCATGAGCACTTCTTGGAAAGTAGGAAACTACTCTAGAAAATAGGGAAACCTAACCTGACCTAAACTAACTAGTGCAGAGACTTGGTTTAAACAAAACCATTTATTGGTTGTGAAAAGTAGCTACCCTTCCTCATTAGGATATTTTGCATTGGACTCATGAGGATAGCTATAATGATGTGAAGCACATAAAAATTTAGCAAATGAGGATGCACTACCTCTGCAAAAACAAGATCAAGTTCACTCACCTCAAATGGATCACATGGAGGCATCTCAGTGAACTCCTTCTAGGCCAAATATATGATGGGGAAGCCTCTTGAAAGTCTAAAGGTGGAAATTTCCTTGATGGTTTCTTCTTTATCTTCCTAGTTGCCCTCCATCATGGACAACCATGTCAACTCCTCATCTGTGGACAAGGGACTGTCATCTTCTTCTTGTAAATAGGCCAAGGGCTCATTGAAAATAAGCTCCATACACAAGCCTCCTATGATGCTTCCCAAATAATCTTCCTCAAGGCTCTGGTTATCCTCTACACATTGGGAAATCTCCTCCTCAAAGATGAGATCAAGCTCATGAATCAGCATATCCTCAGGATCAATCTCTTCCAGCTGCTGCAACTTCAAAGAGGGAGCTATGATCACATCCTTATCATCTTTCTCAACAAAAATGGATAGCTCATCCATTAAGGACATGGCATCTTCTTCTATATCAACCTCCTATTGATGGTGAACCTTTGGTTCTGATTGACCCTCAGCCATAGGTAATGGCATGGTCTCTTCTTCATTATCAACAAAGAGGGGAAGCTCCTTCAAAAAATCACCCAAGAGCTTAGGTTGAGCACCAACCCCTACCTCCTCACCTTGCAGCTCCACTTTACCATAGTCATCACGCTACACTGATACCTTAGATGTCCTCTCCTCCTCATCGCATGAAAGCTCATCTACCACAGGTGCTTGCTCTGATACTAGACTAGTATCTTTGAAAAGACTTGGCATCTGACAACCAGGAGGTAGAGTCCATTGGGAAATCTAAAACACCTCATCATCCTAAGAGACTAGAGGGGTCTCTTGCGATAACTCACTTCTCTGAATAGGCTGCTATTGTAGAGTGGGGGGCTACATCTCAAGCACAGGCTCTTGAAAAGAATTTTTTGCCTTAAAACTTGGGATGTGAAACTGAGGGGGCTAAGAGGGAGACATAGAAGGCATAGAAAAATGGGCCTTCTAGCTTGGGATCTTAGGTCTAGGAGCCTCTTGTTGAGAAATTAGTGATCTTAACCTTGCTGTCTCAATTTCGGCTCAGCGTCTGATCTCTTCTTGGAAACTTCTTACTTGCTGCTCATCAACAAGAACCTCTACCACATGGTAAGGAATGAACCTTTTCTCATAACTTTGAGCTTCTATCTCCTGGTAGGGAGCTAGCTCCTCATAATAACTTTGAGCCTCCTACTCTCTCTAATCCCTAATCTCAAACACTTGCTTGATCAAATCAAGAAACACACTCTTTGTCTTCTCTTGAAACTACCTTACCTATTGCTCATCAGGCTGAGAAGGGGAGGGTGGGTGGTAAGCATGATGGGGAAGCTGGCTTTGCATTTGCTATTGTGCCTCTTGTGCCCATGATCCATCTTGCTTGAGAGCCCGCTCATAACTTTGCACAAGGGCAAACTCATTTGGGGCTTAATGGATATATTGATACCCTTGAGAAGTATAATAGCTTGGGGTAAAAGGAGGCTTTGGGCTTTCATAAGACTGATAACCAGCCCATTGAGCATTACTCTCATAATAGGATGGTGAGTAACCTGATTGTCCATAGAAACCTGACATGTCTACTCATGTAATCAGCTAGAATTTGAATATGAAGATTGAAAACATACCAGCACTTGATCTTTGAAAATAGTAGACCTTCAAGAGTCACCAGATATGTAGAAAAATGACCTCTTCTAGGTCTGTAATATGTTATTAGCATATCAGAGATACCATATTCTTTTCAAGTAGACTTCTTTTGTGGTCCCACCAGGCATGCCAGAAATGTTATACACTGAGTTTTGTGCTTTTGTCTCAAGCTCTCATAGTCTTGATAACTTAGTATAACATGGGAATCATCTCAAGGTTGTGGGACCTATGCTAACTAAGATCAAACCTCCAAGTTCTAGGCTAGTTCCTCTTAGATTATCACCCTGATTTGCTTCTTGACTGAAAAGTAAATCTTTGAAGGGAAAGGGTTAAAAGGAGATGCATGAAAAGGGAAATGATAGAAAGAAAATCTACCTACTAGGTGATGCACCGAAAATAGGGTTTGGATCTCAATGTAGAGGAATGAGATCAATGGAGGAATCAGGTCTAATAAGTCACCACTCACTAGATAGGCCTATAGAAGTGTTTCATAGGAAGGCCTAAAAAGAAAGCTCAACCTATGACCTACAAACAAACATCCTCCTCTACAACTAGGTGTAGGAATGAGACAATATTGCTAAGGGCTGTAGTATACCCACAAAACATCTAAATTAGATCACGCATAGTAACACACAAAATTGTAGAAAATGAGAGGGACTAGGAACCCCAATTTCTATTGACAACATTCATAAACTTTAATCCAATAAGAGATAGTCAAGATAGTGAAGACAAGGATAGAACAAATATCACAAGTAGCTCAAGAATGCCTTAATCATCAATGTGAGATTACAAAGAGTAGAAAACTAGAGGACAAAAAAGTGTCTTAGATGGCTTTCTAGGAAAGAAACTTTCCTTTTACAAAATGTGAACTCTGAGCTCTACAAGCTCCAAAAAATGTTATATACAACACTCACTGCACATAGGCAAGAGTCAAAACTGACCTAACTAGGGTTACAGAGATTTTCATAAAATAATCCAACACTAAACCAGTTGCTTCTAATCATAAATGCATCTAAAAACATCTCAACTGATTAGATATTTCTCCTTGCATGTCCATGCCTGTACCGCAAACAACCTGCAGACAATCAACCTAGAATCATCATTCTTTTCTACACAAAGTCACGCCATGAGTGCTAACTGGTACCCCTCTAGGACAAGAAAAGACCCCTGATGGCTACCTAGACCTCCTCATCATCTTCCCTTAACTGGGCATGTCTTGGAGACATAAATACTTCGAGCTACCTCGCCACTTTCAAACATCTCCTCAGAAGAAAGCCCATAAAAAAAAGAAGGCTACACTGCTTTGAAATGACATTGGTCGCATGATTGCATGTGGTTGGAAAGCTACATGCAATCATGTGACAAGCACAAGATGCCACCCAGACGAACCACAAACCACAAACTAGAAAAAACCTTCATTAAACCGCTTGAAATGGACTCCAACGGCTAGCCGATAAAATTTAAAATGCATTTGTCAATATCCCCTTCTCCCCGAAAAATGAGTGGCCTAGATGCACCTTTTAAAAAAAATTTAAAACCTTTCTGACAAGTCAACCACCACCATGGAAGTCAGCAACCAATCACAAGTGAGCAAGTCAGCATCTTGCATAGACACAGACCCACAAACCTGAGAAGCACCATCAGACAATTGTCGCTATACCGCTAAGGTTAATGATCATGCGCTTTGGATCCATGGTATAATGATAGTAGCGAGATTTGATAGCATTTTAACCCCTTTAGAAACCCCAGACCTCACGGGCCCACTGACATCGACCACATTGCATTTTTCCATTTGCCCTGACTGCCTCATCAGCAAACACCTCAGCACTACTCTAATATCAGACCCAGTGAGAATAAGACTCCAATCAGATGACTAGTCACATGATCGCATGGGGTTGGAAGATCCCATGTGAACATGTGACCACCCTTAGATCTTTCAAACCGGAAATGATTATGAGGAACTAGGGCCCACCTAATCAGAGTTGTGCGCTTAGGGTCAAAAACACAGAGGGTTTTCAAAACTAAGGTCGAAAACACACAGGGTTTTCAACACTGAACATTTTTTGGAACCCTGCAACAATATTTCCTACAAGCTTTTAAAATTGAATAACTTCTTGGGTTTTGTGAATTAAGTGATGCAATCTGGACTGAAGCATGATGATACATCAAAGAACATGGGGCCAAGCTCACAAACCTTAAAACTTTGGGAATCAACTTCACAAATGAAAACAAGCTTGCGGCCAGAATTGAATGATATGAAATTTTGGGCAACAGCAACATCAACTCTTAGCTACCCACTACTCACAACCAATTCTGCAGAAGACAACTCGCAAAAGAAACACACTGCCTTGAAATAGCACTAGTTGCATGATCGCATGAGCTCAAAAGCCTTCATGCGATCATGCGGCAAGCCCTTAGAATCTCCCTCAGCTTCGCACATGTCCTGTAAATCAAACACTAGTAAAACTCGGCCTACACTATTTTGAAATAATGCTAGTCACATGATCGCATACAGTTAGAAAGCCGCATGGGATCATGTGACAAGTCCATTTTGGATCTGCCACATAAGACACCTTAGGCCCACCAAACCTACCACCAAACCTAACCCGGCCCAATCTTTACCACGTGGCCCAACTGAAACCCAACCACACATCGGTCAGACCCACGACAATACCACTCAGGAGCATTAGAAGGATCTCATGGCAATCACATGATCACATGGGATTGGAAGATCCCATGTGAACATGCGACCACTGTAGATCCTAAATATATGGGGCCACATGCTACCGAGCCCACTGCAGACTTCGCTGACCACTGAGAAATGGACACGCCCCCACCCAAGGGCCCACTACTGGAGTTGAAACTTTGTTGATCGCTTGTCGCATGATCACATGCGGCTAGGAAGGCCTATGTGACCATGCGACCAACTGCATGATGTTAACTGCTGGACTGCAAACTGCTTGCCTAATTGCATGAACATGAGACTATGAAAATGTTGGTTCGCTGAATGAAAATCACTTAACCATCGAAGACAAGAGATTATGCGACTGCGCAGTCACCTGATCACCAAATAAAACCCATAACCACCAGAGAACATGAAAAATTGGGAGCCACCACCAAACTACAAGTCCTAACTTGGCATGGCTAACAGCTAGTCACATGTTCACATGGCCTAGAAAAGGGCTATGCGACCATGCAACAAATCGCTAGTAGCTTGTCAAAAACATCAACTAGACCCACCAACCGATCGTAGCAGCGCACTTGTGAAATGCCAACACCAGAGGAAGAAGTGTGAAACATAAAAGGGGTCAAAAACACACTGAGCTTTCAAAGAGAAGGTCGAAAACATAGAGGGTTTTTGACACTGAACATTTTTTGGAACTCTACGACCTGAGTATTTCCTGCAACATTAAAACTCAAATATCTCTGAGGGCTTTGTGAATTAAGTAATGTGATCTAAACTAAAGCATGGTGGCACATAGAAGAACATGGAGTTCAGAGCGCAAAGTATAAAAAATTATGGATCAACTTCACAAGTGAAAATAAGTTGCAGCAAGGACCAATAAAAATAGAGACCTAGAAACTTGGCCAAATTTGCAGAATAGGAAATTTTGGGCAACACTACCAAGCAACTCTAATCTTTAGTCATATCATTAACCCCATTTTTTTCCTTTTCATTGTCCTCATTTGTAGTATTCTCCATAGACTTGGTTCCTATGATTCCTTTGTCAATACTATCCATAATCTTATCCATAATCTGGTGGACATTTTGTTGATTATCCTTCTCCTTCTCTGGATAAATTTGGCCTTCATCCAGATTACCAATGTCGCCCTCCATCCTACTTTATTTTCCTTTCTCCTCCCCAATATTATCTCCAATACTCTTCTCCTGCTCTAGATTCTCATCATCCTCTTATGATAGAATAATTATCCTCTTGTTGGTACTTTTCACCCTTCTATTATTTTTCTTGTTTCCAATGAGCTCACCTGTTTTCCTCTTGTTACCCTATTTCCCCTTTTCCTCTTCATACTCCTCATCTTTAGTGCCCTTTTTAGTGTTAGACTCTTCCATATATGCCCTCTTTTGATTTTCTTAGAGGAAGAGCCTTTAAAATTATCCATCTTCAAGGAAATGGCCCCAGAGGGCTCCTCCTCCTCATCCTATGTTTCCTCAACAAACATATTATCTTCCACATCGCCTTTTGTGTCCTCATCATCCTTGGTGTAACCCTTCAAAAAGGGGTTTTCCACTTTTTTTTGTTTTGAGAAGGTCATACACCAAAGGTATGAGGCCTTGATGATAACCACGGTCCCCTTTCACGTCCTTCTAAAGACTAGTAATGGTGGAATCGAGTGAACTCAATAAATAAAAAAGAAGACTAATTTTCACATTATGTCAAATGATTTAGCAACATAAAATGTTGCCCATGTGGTCTGGTAAATCTACCATCAAGCCTGATATAGTTGATGACAACATATAACACATACCTCCATGACTGAGAAATGCACTGAGGGTTGTAGTAGGAGGTATCCTCCTTCACTAGCTTCATCTTTTCTTGCTCCATTATAAGGAACTTCTCAGGAGCTTTATCAGAGATGCTCCTATCTCTATAAAATTTTAACCCTTCCACACTCATAGTTGTAGCTTCCGTAATGATGTGGACTCTTTAACCTCCATTAGCTGATTACCCACAAGAACCATACCATTCTTCCATGTTTTGAAGAACTACTTTGAAATAGTATGGTTTCTTCCATGCAACCTCTCCATCAAGCCCGCCATCCCACCTTTCTTCAAGATATCCCACACCTCCTTGTTTTGTTTCCACTCCTCACCATTCACTGGTTCAAATCTCTTCTTACTACCACCCATATTATCTCTCTGATAAACCTTCACCATATCACTGTATAAACTATAAATGTTGTTGTGAATAATGTTGGCTTTGCTAAACCTAGGAAACATAACCCAAAATCCATGCCAAATCAGGAGCTTCGTCACCAAGTTGTACTTCTCACAGAAAAATAAATAATGAAGCCTCACCTTGTAATTGATATTCATCATTAAAAATACCAATTAACACCATTTTTCCTGCTTTGTAAAAATTCACTATCTATTAATGATTTCACCTCAAAAGGAAGATCACCCCGATCATCCCATTTTGTCATCACCTCCAACTTGCAAGCTACGTTAGCTACCACATGTGTGAGATGTGTTTGTAATCTACTTAATTGAGGCATACAGTTCTAGATTTTTTATTACTATGGTATTAAGTCTATGATAATCAATTTGAGTTTTTTTTTAAATTGAATATCATTTTTTAAGGTTTTCTTATGTGGAATTTTAATTTTCCTTTTAATTGATCTATCAATAATCTCTATGGTCAACCATTTGTTGTCATTTTATTCATAAGTTGTGATTTTATAGTCAAGATCTAGATCATTCACAATAGTTTTTATTTTCTTGACATTTTTTATAGAAAAAGAAGCAAGAGGATGTTGGCCTATGGTTCAGAAAGACTAGAAGCACATTAGCAGCATATTAATCACACTAGTCATATAGCAGATAATCAACAGAAGTGTCTAGTCTGCCTCTATCAAAAAAAAACTTAAAGGTCATTTTAAAAAATAACGAACCAGAGTAGCATAAGCAGAAAGTAAATAACATATTAATAGTAATTTACCACACAGGGCTAAACCAAAGTTTGAAAACCTTAACCATAAAATAGAGAAGCAAAATAAGAGACATGGGGCCAGTAGGCCTGAACCAAAACAAAAACCTCATGGTACCAGCAATAAATAGAATCTCCCACCCAAACATTTAGACATCAGTGTCATAGCCCACTCTTCTTGAATAAATGGGAAGAAGTCTTAGTTATCCTCGATGGCTTCCAATTTGCCACCGGCCATGTTATTTGATCTATAAATTTTTGTTTTCAAATCAAAAGTTCTAGATCATTCACGCTAGTTGACATTTTCTTGATACTATATTTTAAGACTTCTCTCTAGTATATTGGATAATCATCATGATCATCAATAAGTGATGCAACTTTAATCTCAAATTTTGCATCTTTAGTATAACTATTAACTCAATGTTAAATTAAAATGTTCCTTGTCCAATTTTGAATAGTCCTAACTTTTTTTTACTAAATTTTTTTGTGATGATTGTCAATTCTAAACCCTTTTTTAGAAAGTTTAAAATCTTTAAATTTTCACATTTGTAATTAAATATAATTAGATTCTCACCTAATATAATCGTTAGTCCTTTATACAAAGCATACTAATGATTATCTCCTACCACTTGAAACAGATGATTTATGTGGTCTTATTTTATCTTTTTTCTTTTCTTGACCATCTCCTATCACAAAAGGTGTCTTCAAATTTAAGAATTTATATAATACATTCCTTAATCTTATCAAGAGAATATTGATACACTTATCTTTTGATTTTAGAAACTCTTAACTTAAGATTTTAAATGATGCAAGAGCATCTTGGGTCCTTGGCAATCCTGTGTCACCAAACACGATTTGGAGTTTATTTGTGTTGCTTAGTTTTTTCTTTGACCAAGTTGGTTAGTTTCCTTTGGTTATCGAGTGTGGCTAGTTATCTCTTGGGTGGTCGGTTATTTCACTGGCGCTTGGCATTGCCTGTCCGTTGCTCAGTTATCTTGCTCACCAATAGGTTTCATTTTAGTTCCTTTTGTGGCCAACTTGTGCATTTATATTGGATCATAGATTTAATGTTGGAATCCATCATTGGGAAGTGTGTGGTCCCAAATCTGACCATTCCTTTCATTATTTATGGACCTGAAGGCTAACTCAGCTCAGTAGCTTCTTGTATAAATGCAGTTGTTGGTTTAGTGTTTAGGGGGAGTTTTTTATGGGATATGAGTTGGTAGAAGATAGAAGTAGAGATTTTGATAGATCCTTGCACGTTTGAGGACTTTTGTGATTCATTGTAATATCTGGCCCTAACTAGGAAGGCCTTATAGCCAGGCATGTATGGTTCTATTTGATGATAATATATGAATGATCTAGCATTCTCTCTCTCACTATTGTTGTTTGTTTCTTCCACATGTGTTGGGTAGGCTTGGATCATTAAGGTGTGCCATTGTTTGGCCCCTCTTGCTCCCTACCTTGCGTCAGGTGGTATTAGAGAGAGGTGAGATCTTGATCTAGTTCTGTGGATCTAGGTTTGTAGGTTCCTCTTGAAACCATATTTGATTGTTGTGGGGTAGCAGATTGTGATTTGACCTACAATTGTAGAGGGTTGTCAAGATGGTTCATGGGAGGTGAGATGTAGATCCAAGATTGGCAGATATGCTAAGGCAAATTTTTGCTAGGTTAGAAGATGTTGAAACTGCCCAGAGAAGAGGCATACATCTTCAAGATGTTAGTGATGATGAAGTTGAGGAAGAACAGGTGAATGCAGAACCTACACTTGTTATGGATCAAGCTGAAGAAAGATTTTTTAAGGCTTTGACATTTCTGAAGTTAACACCACATTTCAATCCTCCTGAGTATGGTGGAAAGCTAGATTATGATGAATTGGTGGACTGGATCAATAAGATGGAAGAGTACTTTGAATATGAAAATATTCCTGAAGATAAGAAGGTGATGATTGCAAGCACAAAGTTGAAAAGTCATGCATCCTTATGGTGGGAACATCTGTAGTTGGATAGGAAAAGGAAAGGAAAAGAAAAAATCAAGGTATGGAATAAATTGGTGAACAAATTAAAAGGAAAGTTCTTACCTTGTGATTATCAAATTAACCTAGTTCAGTGTATGCAAATTTTGAGATAGAAAGATAACTCAGTAAAGAGTATACTGAGGAATTCTATAGATTAGATATCAGATCTAGACATTATGAAGATGATGTGGAAAGAATTGGTAGATACTTGAATGGTTTGAGAGTTTCCATCCGAGAGGAAATTAGTATGGTCAAGTTGGAGAACATTGAAGAGGCTTATCAATTTGCTTTGAAGGCAGAGGAGAAATTGAACAAAAGACATGAGCAAAGATAGAGAGGTTGAGGTGGTAGATTCTGTAGGGGAAGAGGTAGATCTAATGGTGAAAATGGTAGATCTGAACTAGAGAAGACAAATCTGAACAAAGGCAAGACCGAGTGGAAAGGTGAAAGCTCATCTAGAGGTAGAGGCAGTAGCTACCGAGGTGGTTATGGAAAAGGAATTTTTTGAGGAACTTGTTATAATTATGGAGAAGGACATAGATCTTTTGAATGTACACATGCTAGTAAGAAGGCTAGTAGTAGTAGTAGAAATGCTTTGGTACAAGAAGAGTCACTGAATGAACCCTTCAAAAGAAAATAACTTGATGGTAAGGAGAGCACTGTGGACTGAAAGAAAGAAGGAAGATCTAGTAAGGAAAATTTTGTTCAAGACTAGATGTAGAGTTTCTAATAAAGTTTGGAAGGTAATCATTGATAGTGGTAGCTCGAAGAATCTAGCATCTAAAGAGATGGTCACAAAATTGTAGTTGGAAAGGTTAGTACATCTGAAGACCTATCATATTTCATGGATCAAAGATGACCATACACTCTTGCTAAGTCAACAATGTTATGAGAATTTGAAGATTGGAAAATACCATGATAAGGTGAAAAGTGATATCATGCCTATGTATTGTTCTCATATTTTGTTGGGTAGACCTTGGCAATATGATAGACATGCTATATATGACAGGAGATTGCATAAGTATACTATTGTGGCTGATGGAAGGAAAACAAATCTTGTTACCATTGATGGAAGAACCTGTTAGTAATGTTTGCACATCTATGAAAGTTTGTTTTATGGAAAGAAGAAAGTTTGTTACTCTTTGAAAAAGAATGATGTATGTTTTGTTGTGATCCCTAACAAATTGAGTAAGAAAATAGAGGATAATGTCCCTGAGGAGATTGTTAAGTTACTCACCGAGTATAGTGATATCATTTTTTATAATGTACCTCATGGTTTGCCACCGAAAAGAAGCAATGATCATTGTATGGATCTAATCCCTGGAGCTAGTTTACCGAATAAGGCACCTCATCGATTGACACCTACCGACAATCAAAAATTGAACTGATAGATTCAAGAGTTGCTAGAGAAAGGTTTGATCAAAGAAAGTTTGAGCCCTTGTGTAGTACCTATTGTATTAGCACCAAAGAAGAATGGAGGATGGAGAATGTGTACTGATTCCAGATTAATCAATAAGATAACAGTGAAGTATAGGTTTCCTATACCGAGAATGGATGATATAATGGATAGTTTGACCAGAGAAAAGTATTTCAAAAAGATTGATTTTGAAAAGTGGGTATCATCAAAATAGAATCAGAGAAGGTGATGAATGGAAGGCTGCTTTCAAGACAAAAGAAGGCTTGTATGAGTGATTGGTTATGCCTTATGGTTTAACTAATGCACCAAGTACTTTTATGAGGTTGATGAATGAAGTTTTGAAGAAATTCTGGGGGTAAGTTTGTGATTGTATATCTGATGATATTCTGATATTTAGTAAGACTAGAGAAGAAAATTTATTACCTGTTAGACAAGTTTTGCAGAGATTGAAAGAGGAAAAGGTTGTTGATAAATCTGAAAAAGTGCTCATTCATGAAAGAAGAGATTGTGTATTTGGGGTTTTTTATTTTAGCTAATGGTTTGAAGATGGATCCCAAAAAGGTGAAGCTATTTTGAATTGGCCTACACCTGTGAATGCTAGTGAGGTAAGATCATTTCATGGTTTGGAAAGTTTTTACCAAAAGTTCATAAGGAATTTTAGTTCAATTTGTAATGTTATGACTGAGACTATGAGAGGATACAAAAGAGAATTCAAGTGGACACATGGAGCTGACAAAATTTTTGAGACTCTAAAGAAAAAGGTTGTTGAATTACCTATTTTGGCATTACCTGATTTCAGTAAAGTATTTCAATTAGAATTTGATGCAAGTGGAAGTTCCATTGGAGCTATGTTGAGTCAAGAAGGTAAACTTGTTGCTTTCTTTAGTGAAAAGTTGAATGATGCTAGAAGGAAATATTATATGTATGATCAAGAATTCTATGCTATTGTTCAAGCACTAAAGAAATGGAGGACATTATTCGATACCGAGTGAATTTGTGTTGTATACTGATCATAACGCTATACAATATTTGGGTAGTCAAAATAAGTTTATCATAGACATATGAAATGGGTTGAGTATTTGCAAAGTTATAAACTTCTGATAAAGCATAAGAGTGGAGTCACTAACTGAGTTGTTGATGCATTGAGTAGAAGAAGATCTTTGATGATCGAGATGAAAATTGAAGTTCTTGGTTTTGATGAGATGAGAGATTCTTATGAGTTTGACCCTGATTTTTCTGAGCCATGGAGAAAGTGTAGAGCACCTATTTAAGATCAACAAGATACTAAATGGGATGAATATTTTATTTAGGAAGGTATGTTGTTTAAAGGTATTCAGTTGTGTATACTGAGAGGAGTAATGAGAACTAATCTTATAAAGGAGAAGCGTAGTAGTGGTTTGGCTGGACATTTTGGTATTGATAAAATATGGAATTTTCTAAAGGAGAAGTACTATTGGCTACAGTTGTATAAATATGTTCAAAAATTTGTGAAAAGTTGTAGAATTTGTCAAGTTGCAAAAGGAGTAAGTCAGAATACTAGATTGTATACACCAATTGCTATTCTTGAGAAACCTTGGATTGACATCAGTATGGACTTTGTTCTTGGCTTACCGAAGACAGTAAGAGGTAATGATTCTATATTTGTTGTTGTGGATAGATTTTTTAAGATGGCACATTTTATACCATGTAGAAAGACATCAGATGCAGTACATGTAGTAGATCTTTTCTTTAAGGAAATTGTCAAATTGCATGGGTTACTGAGGAGTATTATCTCTGACTGAGATGGAAAATTTGTTGGATATTTTTGCAAAACCTTTTGAAAAAATTTGGCACTGAGTTGAAATAGTTCTACATTTCACCCACAAACCGATGGACAGACTGAAGTTGTGAATAGAAGTTTGGGAAATATTTTTAGATGTTTAGTTGGAGACACACTGAGTAATTGGGATTCTGTATTGGCACAAGCAGAGTTTGCATATAATAATTCAATGAATAGGAGTACTGGAAAGACACCATTTGAGATTGTGAATGGTACACAACCAAGAGGAATATCTGATTTGAGAGACATTGCTGATGAGAATAAGGAAAGTGTTGAAGGAGTAAAGTTTGATGAATACATGGAGACATTACATGAAGATGTGAAGCTGAAGTTGGAAGACAGTAATCATAAATACAAAGACAGAGCTGATAGATCTCGGATACATAAAAATTTTGATGTTGGTGATGAAGTGATGGTTGATTTGAAGAAAGGTTGATTTCCTATTGGAACATATGGGAAGCTGAAGATGAAGAAGTTTGGACCTTGCAAGATTCTGAAGAAATTTGATAGTGGAAATGCATTTGAGATTGAGTTACCTGATGACATGAACATATCACCAATTTTCACAATTGCTGATTTGTATGAGTATCATGAACTTGATGAAGAAGTAACAATACTAATAGAATATCCTAAGAAGTAGAACGATGAAGTTAAATAGATTTTGAGGGAAAGAGTTGGCAAGAGTACAAGAGGAAAATAGTATATGGAATATCTGGTAAAGTGGAAGAATAGACCAATGGAAGATAGTTCCTAGATTTCACATCCTGAGTTGGATGTAGCTCAGACTAGACCTACCCAAATGATTCAAAGAATCATTTCAAAATAACCCTAGGTGTTTGATGCAGGAGCATCTTGGGTCCTTGGCAATCCTGTCCTCACCAAAAACAATTTGGAGTTTGTCTATGTTTCTCAGTTCTTCTTTGACCAAGTTGGTCGGTAGTTGGTCAATTTCTTTTCGTTACTGAGTGTGGTTAGTTATCTCCTGGGCAGTTGGTTATTTTATTGGCGCTTGACATTGCCTGTCTGCTGCTCAGTTATCTTGCTCATCAACGGGTTTAGTTTTTAGTTCTTGTTGTGATCGACTTGTGCATTTATATTGGATCATGGATTTAATGTTGGAATCCATCATTGGGAAGTGTGTGGTCCCATATCTGACCATTCCCTTCTGTTAATTATGGATCTGAAGGCCGACTCAGCTCGATAGCTTCTTGTATAAATGTAGTTGTTATTTTAGTGTTTAGGGGGAGTATTTTGTGGGATAGGAGTTGGTAGAAGATAGAAGTAGAGATTTTGACATATCCTTGCATGCTTGAGGACTTCTGTGATTCATTGTAATATCTGGCCCTAACTGAGAAGGCCTTATAGCCCGACATGTATGGTTTTATTTGATGATAATATATGAATGATCTAGCATTCTCTCTCTCACTATTGTTGTTTGTTGCTTCCACATGTGTTGGGCAGGCTTGGATCATTAGGGTGCATCATTATTTTGCCCCTCTTGCTCCCTGCCTTGTGTCATTAACACTTATAATTACATAAGTAGATTCTCACCTTACATAATCATTTATCCTCTATACATGAACAAAGAAATCTTAAAGAACAGTAAGTGATTATATTGTATGAATTGAAAAATACTAAGTGATTATATTTTATTCATTTATCCTTTATTCATTTATCCTTGTTCCTCTCTTGAAGCTAGGGTTGAAATCTTCTCTCTCTACATTATGGATAATCATCTTGATCATCAATAAGTTATACAATTTTTATGTAACATTTTTCTTCTTTAGACATATTGCTGAATTAATGTTAAGCTGAAATGTTCCTTCTCAAAATTTAATTGGAGCTAGATTTTCAATTTAAAAAATTAATGATAATTGTCAATTCTAACCACTTTCTCATAAACTCTTCTATTTCAAAATCCACATTAGTAATTGTATAATTAGATTCTCATCCTACATCATTTATCCTTTACACAAAAGGAGAGTAACCCAAGAACACACTGATTGATTATATCTTAGTACTTGAAACATGGATGAAAATTATATCTTAATTTAACTTTATTCATCTCTTGACCTTCTAGTATCACAAAAGGTGTCCACAAATTTAGGTTTACATGAAAATACATTGATTAAAACTTATTAAGAGAGTATTGTTAAATGTGTTATGTTTTCTTGATTTGCTTGAATGTAATTTAAGTTAAGTTATTGGAGAGTTAAGAAAAGAAGTTTCACATCTATTCAACATATTACTTTAAAGCATGAATGATATTAAAAACTTTTAGTCAACACATTCATATAAGCATAAATTAAAAAATTAAAATAAGATTTAAAATAAAACTATTGTGAAACACATTTGTATTGTTTGAAATGTTGTATGTTGCCCACGCTTAAAAAAACTAACTCTGTTATCCTCTTACATTATATGTGAAATGAAATTACATGGTAGCTACCATCATCAAAAGTTTCATAATTTTTATTAGTATAATTGCTTATATTAATCATTATTTATAAATTTTATTTACAATACTATTTAATTTTTAATGTTTAAAATAGATACAATGATAAACAATTTAAATACATTTGTCAAACGAAGCAAATATAAATATATTTACCAAACGATCTAATAAGTAATTGCAGCTTATTTAACCACGAAATTTTTACAAGCACGAGAACGTTGTTTAATAAAAGAGAAAAAATCATTTAAGGAAAACATATTAGATCATGATTCCATGTTTGAAATCAACATTTTCAATCATTTTTGTTTATTTGATTATCGGTTTATTTTTTAAATCAACGAAATTTCTGCGTAAGTATAGGTTAAAGGCACTATTTTCTCAATGATACTCAGAAGCGGATAGTACGAATACATTTGAAAAAGATTTTGCATATGAATTAGGTCATTGGACTCCCTGCACATGATGCTCAATTGTAGACCCCCATATACATGCAACACAGTTTTAGTATTTGCAGCACTTTGGATCTGATGTTGCACATAGACGATCAGAATAGTTCAAAGACGATCCATTCAAGATTTCAGTTGCATGTTCCGAACCTTTTTACTAATTCAAATATAAAATCTTCCCTTCAAATCCGCGTTTGTCGTTGTTCAACGGGTGTGAACAGTTGAATATTAACCAAATATTATCCAGCCGTAAACGTTTGTGGAAACATAATATCTGCACTTTATTAATGTTTGATCGTAGTTTTCGCATTGACTCTTTTTCCGCTTCCTTTGGCAGCCTAGTAACCTTCTGTATTTGACGGTAGAGACCGTAACCAGTGATTTCTCGAATTATTTCTGTATTGTTTTTTTTTTAATAGTGAAAGGATATGATTATGTTTGTGTTTGGATAATAATAGTATATTGGTAAATTCATCAATTTAGTCACTAGACATTAATTTAACTAAAGTATTATCATTATATTGAATAAATATGATAATGTAGAGGTATATTATCAATATAGATTTTATTTTCGTATAGATGGAAATAACAAGAAAATGATCTTATATAATATGGATCAAATATAATTAAATTATATTTATTAAAATATATAGCTTATCTATATTGTCAATACTTATCACTACTACATGTGTCATGGTATTGTGACTTTTAGGATAAATAGTGTCTCTATGCATAGTCCCTTTCTAATGTAGTTAAGGTTATTAATTGAGTTAATTATTTTAATAAGATATTTTTAGATTCTTCTAGGAGATTTGTTTAAGATAGAAATGTTAGTCAAGGAGATGTTGAAGGTTGGATGTCTCCACCTTAACTTAGGCACTTTACATGATTGTTTCAAGTCCATATAATTTCTCGGGTTACATTCTATAATTTGATTATATTAGAGATCAATATATGAAATAAAATATAAAGCATTGTAAATATTTTTTTATTCACTTATCTATAATCTATATCATAATTTTTTTAAATGGAATGGATTTTTGAAGATGGTTCAATCATATAATGTGTATTTCATTTATGAATGTTTAGTTTTTTTGTTAAAATTTTAATGCATCACGCACACTACACAACTTCAACTTATATATAATTAGAATTTTAATAAATTTATTATATTTTATAAAGTATAATTCTATTTATTATTAAATTAGTATATATTATGATCATTATTTTTTATCAAAAATTGATACTTAACATATATTGAAAATATTTTAATATAAGTTCAAAATTTTAATATTTTAATTTGTACTGTTAATTTTTAAAATAAAATTAAATCAAATTTTCAAATAAATCTATGATAATAAAATTAAATATTAATTAATATATTTAATTTAAATAAAAATCAAAACATATTATAATATCATAAGTTTTTATTTAAATTGTAATATTTGGTAAAAATAAATAGTATAAACTAAAATAAATTTATAAAAATATAATTTTTAATTTAAATTTATTGATATATAATAAATATGAAATAAAAATTTCATAAGTCTCCTAACAAAATAATTTTTTAAAAAAATATTTTTACCATATTTTACTACTATTTCATGGCAACACACACAATATTAGCGAAGATCATTTATTTTCTGAGAAATTTGTGCAATAAGACTCAAATAAATGGACCAATCATATGTTCAAGAAATAATTTTCAAAATTTATGAAGTTAAAAATATTGCATTTGTACTATGCCTACCGGCAAGTACTAATAATAGAAAACACTTTTAAGAAATGAAAAGAACCCACAAAGAAATAAGTTTTTTTTCTAATTCATACAATAAAATCTCCCATATTCATCTATTCGAATAAATGCACACTTTATTTTCTTCAACACCACTACTAAGCTAGAGTCAACATTTTATTAACATCAAATAAATTAAAAACTATCATCATCATGATCATCCATAAGTGATGAAACTTTTATCTCAAATTTTGCCTCTTTAGTATAACTATTAACTCAATGTTAAATTAAAATGTTCCTTGTCCAATTTTCAATAGCTCTAATTTTTTTATTGAATTTTTTTGTGATGATTGTCAATTCTAACCCATTTTTAGAAAGTTTTATTTTAAATTTTAACATTTGTAATTACATATAATTAGATCCCAACCTTACATAATCATTAATCCTTTATCCAAAGCATACTAGTGATTATATCCTACCACTTGAAACACATGAATTGTAGTCTTAATTTATCTTTGTTCTTTTCCTGGCCTTCCCCAATCACAAAAGGTGTCCTCAAATTTAAGTTTTCATGTTATACATTTTACGCGAATATTGTAAATCTATTATATTTACTTCCTTCACTCAAATGTTAATTGGGTTAAAATATTTAAGAGTTAAGAGGAAAATGTTCAGACATTTTTTAACATATATTTTTTAAATATGAATGATTTTAAAATCTCTAATTTCAGCCCATTTTTTATTTAATTTGAATACTTTTAAAAATAAATTACTTTCAAGCATCAAATTGATTAGTCCAAAAGAATTTTATTTTATTTTTGAAATGTTGTACCATGTTTATTCTTTATAAGAAAAAAGTAACTCTGTTCTACTGTTGTAATGTATTTATATAAATATTGATATTTTTTTTCACATTATATAGAAATAATATTGATATTATATTGAAAAGAACTAGACAATTGATTATTATAATGAAAATTGCTATTTCAACTCCTACTCAACCAATTTAAAAGCTAGCTACTATCAACAAAAGTTTTATAATTTTTTAATATATTTTTTTATTAATCAATATTTATAAATTTTTTATTTACTTACAAAAATTTTAAAATAGACATATGATTGTAAACAATTTAAATATATTTATCCAACCAACTAAAGATAAATAGATTTATCAATGAACGAAAGATTGAAAAATAAATAATGGAAGTTTACGTAACCATACCTAATGATTAAGGAATATTTTAAAAGCACGAGAACGTCGATTTATTAAAGATAGTTTATTTAAGGAAAATATAGAAGATCATCAGTTTTTTTTTTAAATCAACATTTTCAATCATTTGACTTTACATACACGTAAAAACATTTTTTAAAAAATAAAGAATTCTTTGTAAAGAAAGATTTTAATTTTTTTGTAAAGAATAGGTCAAAAGAACAATTTTCTCATCGAAACTCAGGATTGGATGGTAAGAATACGTTTGCAAAAGATTTTGCATATGAATTGGATCATTGGACTCCCTGCACATTGTCAGGATTATAGGCTCTCATATATATGCAGCACAATTTTATTATTTGCAACACTTTGGATCTGTAATATGCCCCCCCGCAATCCTTACAAGATCGTAACATGTCCACAACTTGAAACAGATTATAACTTGCTGTGTTGTGGTTATCAGTTGCATCTGTATTTACATCTATCTTAAGGTTATATCTAGCAGAAACTTGCAGGGCAAATAGTAGTATCAAAACTAGAAGCAGTATCATGGTTCTCATAAGCTTTGATCCCGTCATTTTCACTGCTGGAGAAAGTCCTGTCGCAAACAAATATATATATGCCTCAAATAGATTTATGAACCAGAAGGGCAGTTGATGAGAAGCGGTGGAATATAATAAATGTTGGGAGAGAGAAGATGAATGTTGTGAGAGAGAAGATGAATGTTCTGTAACTGATAAGATGAATCTTGGGAGAGAGAAGATGAATGTTGTGTATAACTGATAAAATGCAGGCCATATTTATAGAGAGAAGCTTGAAGCATAAACGATCGGAATGGTTGAATATTGTAAGTCGTAGCAGAAGCTTGAATGGCACAGCGGCTGGTGAGACCTTGAATAAGTCAGAATTTTTTTATTAACAATGTAAATCTTCGCTTCAAACCTACGTTTTATTTGAATTAC